>JASVEL010007472.1:0-40000 GCA_032618575.1 Nicotiana noctiflora
GGCACTCGTGCCCCCTACTGGAGCTGTCAAAGGCTGGGGCCGGGGCAGAGGCCGAGGCCGAGGACGCACACGTAGTATAGCCAGGGCACCTGCGCGAGCTGCCACCAAGGTGCCACCAACAGTTCCAATCGGAGTACAGACGCTTGATACACCAACTGCTACTAATACTCCAACTCTCCAGGAGACTGTAGCGTAGTTTTTGACTATGTACTCCACTCCAGCTCAGGAAAGGTTGCTTCCCCTTGGTGCAGCTACATCCTAGGCCGGAGGAGGAGCCTAGACTCTCGCCGCCCGAACTCTTGAGCCGCGAGTTCATGTTAACAGTTGGTAGCCCCAGCTCAACCCAAGGAGAGGGTAGCAGCTTCAGATGAGGAGCACAAGAGGTTTGAGAGGTTCAAGAAGTATCAGCCTCCTACATTCAGCGGACTAGCCTCAGATGATGCTCTTGGATTTCTAGAGGAGTGCTACCGCATCCTCTATACCATGGGTATACCATGATCGAGCGGGGTTTTCTTCACTACTTTCCATCTTTGAGGGGGCGCATATCAATAGTGGCATGCTTATGAGTTAAACAGTTCGGATAAGGCAGCTTCCCTGACTTGGGCTTAGTTTTCAGATATGTTCACGAGAGAGTATGTTCCCTGGAGTCTTAAAGATCCTTGACACGCAGAGTTTGAGCATTGTGCCAGGGTACTATGACTGTCTCGGAGTACGCATTCTGTTTCACCGGCTTGGCTAGACATGCACTAGCTTTGGTTTCTACTGTTTGTGAGAAGGTTCACCGGTCTATTGAGGGGCTCATTCCCAGCATCAGGTCTAGTTTGGCTTGGGAGTTGGAGATGGATATCTCTTATCAGCGGGTGGTGAGCATTACTAGGAGAGTAGAGGGTATGCCTGCTCGGGACAAAGAGGAGAGGGAGGCCAAGACGTCTCGATAGTCGGGTCATTATTCTGGTACCCGTGCCCCAGCTTCATCTCGTCATGGTAGGGGTTATGTGAGTCGCCCCGTTCATTCAGCTCTTCCAGCAGGCAGTGGTATTCCAGCTCCACCTAGATCTTAGGAGCCTTATTAAGCACCTCCAGTATCTAGTACACCTCCCGTGCGAGGTGTTTCCAGTGGTTAGTCTAGCAGACCTGTTTCGCGCTAGTCATAGCCTCCATATCCTCCTATGGCTTGATTTGAGTGTGGTGAGACATGCCATATGGTGAGGGATTGCCCCAGACTTTGGAGGGATGAACCTCCACAGACTTCTCAGCAACATCATGCCCCGCAGAGTTCTCAGGCTATGATCACAGCACTTTTTGCTAGCCCACCTGCTCATCCAGCTAAAGGTGGAGGTCGGGGAGGTAGAGGTCTCCCTCGAGGGGGAGGCCTGCTCGTATTGAGGTTGTCGCCTCTGATTCTGTTATCACAGGTAATATCGTGGTCTGTCGTAGAGATGTCTCCACTTATTCTTATGTGTCCTCTTATTTTGCCCCATATTTGGGAATATCTCAAGATTTTTTTGAGTTCTCGTGTTTATGTTTCTACTCTATTGGAGATTCTCTTATTGTAGACCACGTTTATTGGTCGTGTTTGATTGCTCTTAGTGGTTTTGAGACCAGAGTCAATTTGTTATTTCTCAACATGGTTGACTTTGATGTAATTCTGGGCATGAACTAGTTGTCTCCCCGTTATGCTATTCTTGATTGTCACGTAAGAATCGTGACGATGGCTATGCTAGGTGTACCGCGAGTAGAGTGGAGGGGGTACTTTAGATTATGCTTCCAGTAGAGTTATTTCATTCCTTAAGGCTCAGCGTATAGTTGAGAAGGGAATTTTTCTGATGTGTTTCCAGCTGACCTTCCGGGCATGGTGCCCAATAGAGATATTGATTTTGGCATTGATCTATTGTGGGGCACTCAACCTATTTATAGTCCTTCATAATGTATGGCTCCTCCTGAGTTGAAAGAGTTGAAGGAACAGTTATAGGAATTACTTGATAATAGTTTCATTCGGCCCAGTGTATCACCTTGGGGTGCTCCCGTCTTATTTGTGAGGAAGAAGGATGGTTCTATGCGTATGTGTATTGATTATCGCTAGTCGAATAAGGTTACAGTGAAGAACCGTTATCCTTTGCCTCATATTGATGAAATGTTTGATCAGTTACAAGGTGCTTGTGTGTTTTCTAAGATTTGCTTGCGTTCAGGCTATCATCAGTTAAAGATTTGGGATCCAGATATCCCGAAGACTGCCTTCAGGACTCGGTATGGTCATTATGAGTTCCTTGTTATGTCATTTAGGCTGACTAATGTCTATTCATGCATCTGATGCATAGTGTATTCCGGCCATATCTTGACTTATTCGTTATTGTCTTTATTGATGAAATTCTGGTATATTCCTGAAGTCGGGAAGATCTTGAGCAGCATCTGAGGCCAGTGCTCCAGACTTTGAGAGAGAAGAAATTATATGCTAAGTTCTCGAAATATGAGTTCTGGTTGGATTCTGTGTCATTCTTGGATCACGTAGTATCTAGTGAGGGGATAAAAGTGGATCCGAAGAAAGTGGAAGTAGTGCAGAGTTAGCCTAGACCATCCTCAACTACAGAGATCAGCAATTTTCTTAGCTTGGCGAGTTATTACCGTCGATTGTTCAAGGGTTTTAATCTATTGTAGTACCTATGACCAGACTGACCCAGAAGGGTGCTCTGTTCCAGTGGGCGGAAGAGTGTGAGGAGAGCTTTCAGAAGCTGAAGACACCTTTGACTACAACCCCAATTTTGATATTGCCTGCCTTTTTGGGGTCTTATCTATCTATTGTGATTCCTCGAGGGTTGGACTTGGCACGGTATTGATGTAGGACAGTAGGGTGATTGCCTATGTGTCCTGACAGTTGAAGGTACATGAAAAAAATTATCTTAGTTTATAAAGCCATCTAAGTAATCAAAGTTTATGAACTTCACAATTATGTTGGTTTTAATCAATTAAAAATGTTATTAACCCATCTAAGTGATTTGTGGATTATCCAATTGATTACAAGAAACCAACAAGCCCCTACCCCTATCATTAATGTAGTGGATTTGATTATAGTCCACCTCTCTATAACAACATCGTTTGTTACGAATTTTTTTGGTTGTTACTATGAAGTGTTGTTATAGATGACATATACTATAACATAATATAATATTCGATTTCGAGAAAATTTTGATTTTTATAGTGAATGATTATTATATATATGTTTGCTCTTATATAGAACGTCTGAATATATATAAAGTATTAACAATATTAGCAATTTTTTAATTAAAGTATCAGTACGTATACTTTAATATGTTATAGTATATAATCTGTTTTATTATAGTTATCCTTTAGGTAATTCGGTCGATATTATCATAAAATTATTTTTGAAGTAAGCACACTGTGAAAGGGACATAAAAATTTTAAAATAAAAAAAAATCTATGCCACCCGTGGTGGAAGCTATAATTCGACTTTTGGGTTCGGTCAGGGACTTAGTAATCTTAATCCAAACCTTATATCTGTATTAAAAGTTAATTTGATATATATAAATAATTTATTCCAAGTTTAACACTAGATGAACATTCAATTGGTAGTAGGGAATTCTTGTTCTTGAAATCAGTGCAGTGCCAAAAAAGTATGAGACAACCCTAGAAGAAGTGCTGAGGATCCACAAGCAAACCAACTAGACATGTAGTGTGTAGCCATGGTATTCTCCATAACTTAATTATTTGAATATTTACTGCTCCAAAATTTTACCTGGTCGGCTACATGTCCGAGAGGCATATTTAAAAATTTTAAAGTGCGTATGCACCTCTAAAAAAAGTATTTAGTAAAAGTTAATTCCCTTTTTGATAAATAACTCAACATTTAAATAACTGCATGATTCAGCACTTTTTGAGCATGCGACAAACAAATAATATTAGATCGATTCTTGAAATTATGTACATAAAATACCTAATTTAATAGAAAAACATATGTTCATGTACACCATAATATTGGCCAAAATTCACCCCTGACTTGTCCCGTGGGGTATTCCGGTGCTGTCACGATCTATTTCCACAATAGGTCATGATGGTGCCCGGCACCATTGTCAGGTAAACGAATGCGGAATATTCCCATCTCCCTATGTTTATTTTATCGGAATTTAAGTGAAATAATTATCTGAATTTGAAATCAAAACCCGAAAGTGATAGATGAAATAAATAACATAATAATGCAATCCCAAAAAACTAGTCTACCAAAGTGTGTGCTAAGACTTGGTGTCACAAGTACGGGCATCTAGTAGAATATATAAAAGAAATATCTATATCATACTGTTCGAGATAAAGAAAGACAACAAAAGTAAAGGAAGACTCCATCCGACTGCTGAGCGGTATAGGAAGGAAGCAGTTCACCTCGGAAGTCTCTGCCACATACTCAAGGGCGTCCATCGAATTGGTAACCAGATGTATTTGCCTCAGATCCTGTACAATTAAGTACAGAAGCATAGTATGAGTACATAAATAATATGTACCCAGTGAGTATCCCGTCTAATCTCGAAGAAGTAGATACGAGAGTTCGACTAGATACTTACTAGGGTCAAAATAACATCATGATAAGGTGCTATGCTAAGCATAAAAATCTCCAATAATTAACAAGTAATAAGGAAAAGCAATAATCATGTTCTTGACCATATTTCAGTTGTCATTTAAAGTTCAAAAACTTATCAAGTAAGCAGGTCATGTCTAAGCTTTAGCACATATAAATATATATCATGCCCAACCATGCCGAGGTCGACGGCCCGCTCCAACAGAATATAAATTGTGCATTGTCGAGGGTCGAACGACACGAACCATAGATGCATCTATTTCAGCGAGGCGATCAGTCCGATCCATAAATATCAAGAAAACATCAAGGATGCACACAAATGCTCATTCATATACAAATAATCTCTTATAGGGTTCAACAAATTCATATGTTCACTTTTTTTTGTTCTTCTCATGTCTCTAGCATGCCATAAATGATCATGTTGACAATTTCAACAAGATATCTCCAAATTAGGCATGATGTGAGCCCTAAACTACCCGAATAATTAATATCATAGTAGCTATGCACGGACTCTCGTCACCTAGTACGTACGTAGCCCCCGTATTTAGTAGCACATACTCATTTATTGTACATGTGGCGATAATTCTCTCTTATAAGGTTAGAAAGGAGTCTCACCTTGCTCTAACGTGCACCTCCAATTACCAAGAATGAGCCAAAGTCCATACTTCAAAGCGGAACAATCCCGATCTAGTTAAACGGAGTAAGAGCTAATTAATATAGGCTCACAAGATAAATTCCTAGCTGTTTAAGCATTTTTCCAACCATTTACATGAATTTTCTTAATCTCAACCCCGGGCCCACGTGCCCGGATTCCGAGATTTTTCGACGGATGTTGTTCTCTACAACCTAAGGATCGATAATATATGATTTCTAGTCCATTTCATAATAATTTCATGATTAAATCTTAGTTTTATTAAAACGCTAGGTCTAGCTCTAACCCTTTGATTTCACCTATTTTTTAGTGTTTAATCTACCTAATACACATGTATTTAAACTAATAATTATTGAAAATAACTACCTTGAAATGTTAAGCTGAAAGCTTCTCCCAAGAGCCCCCAAATCGGCCCAAGGTTGAGTGTAAAATGATAAAAATGGTGTTTGAGCTCGAATTAAATGAAGCCTACTGCCCAGCGACTTCCTCTTCTGCGGCTAGGGGATGGAATCTGCGGTCCCGTACCTACGAAAGGGGAGCCGCATCTGCTAAACTAGGCAAAAAGGGGCTGGACAGCTGCGGTCTGAGGCCCGCATCTACGGCTAGGAGCCGCTTCTGCGAAGCGGCATCTGCGGCTAGGGAGCCGCTTCTGCAATTCTGGCCTGGACCACACGAGATCGTCAAATTAAGAATCTGGGTCCGTTTTTCCAAAAAATGGCCGAAGTCAAACTTGGTCTTTTAAGAAAATTTAAAAGAAGCAAATGGGCATATTTTACTCAAAACTCTTCCAACTCTCGAACCAACCATCCCTGCAAGTTATAAATTATCTAAAGCAAGTGCAGGAAGTTTTATTTAAGGGAACGGGGTTCTAAAATGCAAAACGACCGGTCAGGTCATTACATTCTCCACCTCTTAAACAAACATTCATCCTCGAATGGACATAGGAAAGTACCTGGACTGCTGAATAAGTGGGGATATCTACTCCACATGTCCTCTTCGGACTCCCTAGTTGCCTCCTCGACCGGTTGGCCCCTCCACTGGACTCTCACCGCAAAAATTCTCTTGGATCTCAACTGGTGATCCTATCTATTCATTATGGCAATTGGCTCCTCCACATAGACCTAGCTCTCATCTAAATGGATAGTACTGAAGTCCAACACATGGGATAGGTCGGCATGGAACTTTCGGAGCATCGAAACATGGAAAATTGGATGAACTCACGATAAACTGGGCGATAAAGCAAGCTCATAGGCAATCTCCCCAACTCGCCTCAACACCTTAAAGGGTCCAATAAAACTTGGGCTTAGCTTGCCCTTCTTCCCAAACCTCATAATTCCTTTCATTGGCAAGACTTTCAAGAGAACCTTCTCGCCAATTATGAATGATAAATCACGCGCCTTCTGATCTGGGTAACTTTTCTGTCTGGACTGAAGTGCGGAGCCTCTCCTGAATCAACTTTACCTTATCCAAGGCATCCTATACCAAATCTGTACCAAGTAACTTAGCCTCGCCAGGCTCAAACCACTCAACAGGAGAACGACAATGTCGACCATATAAAGCCTCATACGGGGCCATCTATATGCTGGATTGATAGCTGTTATTGTATGCAAACTCTACTAAAGGCAAGAACTGGTCCCACTACCCTCCAAAGTCAATCACACATGCATTAAAGCATATCTTCTAAAATATTAATTGTCCGCTCCGACTGCCTGGCAGTTTGAGGATGGAATGTTGTGCTAAGCTCTACACGAGTCCCCAACTCACTCGGAACGGCTCTTCGGAAATTGGAGGTGAATTGAGCCCCTCTGTCTGATATGATAGAAACCGGCACACCATGCAATCGGACTATCTCCCGAATATAAATCTGAGCATACCTCTCCGCTGTATAAGTAGTCGCCATTGGAATGAAATGGGCCGATTTGGTCAACCTATCCACAATCACCCACACTGAATATACCTTCCGAAAAGTCCATGGCAACCCAACTATGAAGTCCATAATGATGCATTCCCACTTCCACTCTAGTATAGACATCTGCTGAAGTAGGCCACCTAGTCTCTGATGTTCATACTTGACCTGCTGGCAATTCAAACACTTAGTCACATACTTCACTATGTTTTTCTTCATCCCCCGCCACCATTAATGCTGCCTCAAATCACGATACATCTTCGGAACTCCCGGGTAGATAGAATATTGCAAACTGTCTGCCTCCTCTAGGATCCTCCTCCTCAGACCATCAACATTAGGAACACATAGACGACCCTGGAGTTGTAGAATGCCATCCTCGCCAATAGATACCTCTTTGGCACCTCCCTCAAGTACTGTCTCTCTGAGAACCACCAAATGTGGATCATCAAACTGTCGGGCCTTAATCTCCCCCAATAACGAAGACTGAGCAACCACACATGATAGAACTCGACTGGACTATGAAATGTCCAACCTCACACGCATGTTAGCTAAGGACTGGCTGTCTAGAGCTAGGGGCCTCTCCTCTGCTGGAATGAATGCCAAGCTACCCATATTCTCCGCCTTTCTGCTCAAGGCATCCGCGACCACTTTTACCTTGCCCGGATGATAAAGAATAGTAATGTCATAATCCTTAGAAGCTCAAGCCACCTGCACTTCCCCAAATTGAGATCTATCTGCTTGAACAAATGCTGTAAGCTGTGGTGATCGGTGTAAACCTCATAAGGAACCCATACAAATAGTGCCTCCATATCTTAAGGGCATGAACAATCGCTGCCAACTCCAGATCGTGCACAAGGTAATTCTTCTCATGAATCTTCAGCTGACGTGAGGCATATGCAATAACTCGCCCCTCTTGCATCAACACACATCCCAAACCAACGTGTGAAACATCGCAATATACCGTATACATCCCTATACCAGAAGGCAATACAAGAACTGATGCCGTAGTCAAATCAATCTTGAACTTCTGAAAGCTCTCCTCACAATCATTGGACCAAATGTATGGGGCACCCTTCTAGGCCAGTCTAGTCAAGGGTGATGCAATAGATGAAAAGCCCTACAAATCGCTAGTAATAGCCTCCTAATCCCAGGAAATTCCTGATTTCGATCACTGAAGTAGGACGTGGCCAACTCAGAGCTGCCTCAATCTTCTTAGGATCTACTTTAACACCCTCTCCTAACACAATATGCCCCAAGAATGCCACTGACTCAAGCCAAAACTCACACTTGGAGAACTTAGCATACAACTTCTGCTCTCACAAGGTCTGAAGCACTACTCTCAAATGCTGCTCGTGCTCCCCCAGGCTACGTGAGTATATCAAGATGTCGTCAATAAAGACGATAATAAAGGGATCAATATAAGGCCCAAATACTCGATGTATCAGATCCATAAATGATGTTGGTGCATTAGTCAAGCTGAAACACATCACCAGAAACTCATAGAGGCCATATGTAGTCCTGAATGCAGTCTTTGGAATATCCGATTTCCGAATCTTTAACTGATGATACCCTAACTTTAGGTCAATCTTAGAGAATACCCTAGCCCCCTGCAGATGGTCGAACAAATCATCAATACGAGGCAACAGATACTTGTTCTTGATGGAGACCTTATTCAACTGGTGGTAATCAATGCACATCCGCATGGTCCCATCCTTCTTCTTCACAAATAGCACTGGTATGCCCCAAGGTGATACATTGGGCCTGACAAACCCCTTTGCTAACAACTCCTCCAGCTGCTTCTTCAACTCATTCAATTCCTTAGGAGCCATAATGTATGGTGGAATAGATATAGGGTGAGTTCCTGGAGCCAAGTCAATACATAAATCAATATCGCGATCCAGATGCGTAGCAGGAAGATCAGAAGGAAAAACATGAGCGAACTCTCGGATCACTGCACTGAATCAATAGTCGGAGACTCTGCGGTGACGTCTCGAACATAAGCTAGATAGGCCAAACACCCCTTCTAGACCAAGCGTCGAGCCTTCAGAAAATAAATTGCGGTGCTAGGCATATCAACCGTGGAACCCTTCCACTCTAATCTCGGCGATCCTGGTATCTCTAGTGAAATAGTCTTGGCATGGAAATCAAGGACGGCGTGATATGGAGATAACCAAGTGTCTAGCCCAAGATGACCTCAAAAGCAATCATATCAATCAACAGAAGATCTTCTCTAGTCTCGAAACCACAGAAAGTGACCACATATGACCGGTAGATCTGATCCACAACCATAGAATCACCCACAGAAGTACACATGAACAGGAGTGCCCAAAGGCTCAGGAGAAATAACCAAGAAACGAGCAAACAGATGTGATACATATGAGAAGGTAGACCCCAGATCAAATAATACCGAAGCATCTCTACCACTGACGAAAATAATACATGTGATGACGACATCTGAGGCCAATGCATCTGGCCTAGCCGGAAGAGCATAGAATCTAGCTGGAGAGCCGACTGTCTAGCATCCACCTGACTGAGTAGTAGCTGGCTGACTCTCCCTATCTGGCCTTCACCTCTAGGATGGCCTCTACTCGTCTTCCCTCCACCTCTAGGTGGCTGGGCAGCTAGTTCTGAAATCAAGTCTGGGGCAATATCTCCTTATGTGACCAGGGTCCTCGCACACAAAGCAAATCCGTGGTGCGGTGACCTGCTACCTAGAGGGTTGACTCTGATAACCTGAAGATCCACTGGAAGAAGCCTGAATAGCCGATGGACGGTATAAACCCTCCGGCATAGCACTGAAATAAGGACTAGAAGAATTCGGAGGACCTAAATACCCACTGGAGGAGCACTGAATAGTAGGTGGGCGATAAGAACTCTCCGGCATAGCGCTAAAATAGGAGCGCGCTGGAGCACCCCGAGCAGCTGGTGGTGCTGAAACTGGGGGCCTGTTGGGATGGCCCCTATGAGCACGTGTTTTTTCCCCCGCAAGAGAATTACTCCCAAAAATTCAAAATAAAATAGTTTTGTGTTGTGCTTGATCTTCTGTGAATTTTGTGTGATTTCTTAATTATTCTTTGCATTTTTGTCTATGCATGATTATTTGTAAATTAATATAAAAACACAAAAAATATGTTACATTTACATTTAGGTTTCATTTAGAGTAATTAAGTTGTTTTCAAAATATATAATAAATAAATGTCACAAAAATAATGCATTTTTTTTACATTTTAACATTTAAATGCCTAGTTGTGTGATTTATATTTTAATTGATATTTAAATTGTGTGTGCTAATTGTTAGTAGAACTTAATTAGTATTTTTATAAGTTAATTAATTTTGTAGTGTAATTTAGAATTTTGTTTTTAATAAATTAGGAATTAAAAACAACAACCACAACAACAACAACCCAGTATATTCCCACAAGGTGAGGTCTGGGGAGGGTAATATGTAGAGAGGCCTTACCTCTACCCGAGAGGGCAGAGAGGCCGAAATTACACCTCTCCTCTGCCCAAACCCAACCTCAACCCGTCCAACAACCCATGCCCAGAATCCGTTTCAAACCAACCCACCCCACTTAACCAAACGACCCCATTTTGATTTGGTCTGATTGATCTTAGCCGTTGGATATTGTAATCAACGGATCAGATTAATCACTCCATTATAATTCATCAAAGACCCCCCCAAACCCCCATTCACCCGTTTCATTCCCCAAACCTCTTCTTCCCCTTCTCTCTCACTAAGACCAAACACCCCCAAGAACCCTAGCTAGCCACCCCTGTTCCCCTTGCCTGAAAACCCGGCGGCGGCAACGCCGGTGACCACCAAACTAACATCCTTGGACTATCTAACCACCTCCAACCCAAATCTGTGATTAGTTTACCTCGAATCATCCCCGGATTTCTTAAATCTTCAATCAAAGATTCAAACTAAAACTCAACCGACCCCAAACCACCCCTAATTGAAACCCAACACTCCTTCTACCTCCCTCATGACCAAATCGACCTTGGTGTGGTTCGAATCCAACCCGAAACCATCGAGCCCCAATTCCGAGCCCTCAATTTTGGAGCCTGTTTGAAGATTTTGAGGTTCCAATGGGTTTTAGTCGAGTTGTTCTCACTCGAGAACACTCGATTACAGCCCGTTTGGCCTCAAAAGGTTTGAGTCCGTTTGGTCCCAAGCCTATTTGGTTTCGAATTTCTCTTCTCAAGGTATTTATTTTCTCTCTTCTTTCTTTATTTATTTTTTGTACTGATTGGTTAGTTTAATTGTTTCATTGTTTTTCATCTTTTCCATTTGTCGACAACTGTTTCTTCTCCTCAAGACATTTTATGTGGTCGATGATTATTTCTGTTTGATGGTTTAAATGTGTTTGTTATAGGATACGAATTCGCTTCAATTAGTATCGTCGAATGATTAGTTTCGTATTTTTGTTCTTGCCCGACCCTGTGAATCACCGTTAGTGCGTCATTCAATTGTTATCATGTGTATGTGTTGTAATTGCTCGAATATTGATTTGTTAGAACAGTATGGCAACACTGTTAGTATTGATTTAAATCCATTATGATTAATGTTTCTTAATTAGGGTCAAAATTGGTTATAGTTGTGATGTTAATAGAGATTAGTTAATTAGCATGTTAATTAAACACCAAAGACACCCTGGAATTGGTGTTTAAAAGGATTAAAAGAGGGTCTATTAGTGCAAATACAACCTGTTAAACACTAAGTAGTGGAAACAAGAATCATTTTTAGTTTAATATTAAAAATGTGCATTGCACATGGGTGAAGATAGTGAAATCTGCAGGGCAACATGGTATTCCACTAAATTTTTCAACTTTAGAGTCTTTTTTAAAAATAAAACCTATGTTTAAACAATGTTGAGTGGAAAAACAGAGGAATATGATGGCTAGACAGTGTTTAAATAATTAAAAGGGAGGGGCTGCAGGTTTGGATTTAAGGCTATAAAAGGAGAGATTTTCAGAATAGAGGAGATATTAGACTTTCATAGACACAGAACAGATTTTTTTGAGAGAAAAAAAAGGATAATACACACTCAAAAAATACTGCTTTAACCATCAACTTTGAAATCCTTTAGCCATCAGTTTTAAAGGGTTTATATTTTGTTGTTTTGGTTTTCTAATGTTGTTTCTTGGTCTGCCTTAAAGTCCTTGTCTAGGTTTAAACCACTCCTGAAGTTTGATATCATCCCCACATTCGAGTGTTTAAGTTATTTGAACTTTTCTTGAGTATTTGTTTTGAGTTTGTTGCTGTTTTGGTCTTCCGAAAATTGCTGGGTTGTGTTTTTTGAGTTCTCCATTGGCTCGAGTTTATTCCTGGAGTTCTAAATCTTTGCTGGTTGCTATCTTTTGTTTGTTGTTGCTGAGCCTTTACTGATTTTCTTCTTTCATTTCTGTTGTTAAAAATCAGGTACACATCCTTGGGCTGTCTATTTCTTCTACTGAAAATGAAATGAAAGCATGTTTTAAATCCTGCTGTGAGGCCACCATATGAATGATCCTGTTAGCTAGTTATTAAATTGGGACTGTTTGTTGTAATAGAAACTGTACTGTTAGTCACTAAAGGGTTAAGAGCGCACTCATTTTTTTATTGTTGGCCTTAGAAGTGCAAATTCGAATGCATTCCAACTCAAGAATTAATTCCAAACCCGACATGTACTTAGTTTGTTAATAGTCGACCACTATGTGTAGCTTAATTTTACGATGCGTTAGTCAAGATATGCTTCATGATAAGGTTCCGGTTATTCCTTTAAATTGTCTGCTCCATATTGATCAACTGGGAAGAATAATTTAAGTAATGAGTCCAATGCTTCCCTATCATGTTTATAGACACGGCATTAAGGATTAATTCGGTTTTGAATTAGTGTTAATCCGAAATGTAAGGTAGTCACAGCTATACGCTAAAATTATTTGAATGATGCGTGTTTACATGAAAGCTATGATTAGCACAAATAAGGACCACATATAACCAAGCTCTCAATAATCCCATTTGAAGCCTAACTTGGAATAACCCTATTACCCAATGGGCCATTTCTCTTTAAATCTAAATATGCAAAGTTTAACGGAGTAAAGCGGTTCAAAATTTGATCAAAAGCACATAGGTCACAACATGTTTAAAAATCATATAGTTTGTCATTTACAATAGTTTAAGCGACCGTGCTAGAACCACGGGATCCGGGGGTGCCTAACACCTTCCCTCGGGTCAACAGAATTTCTTACTTAGAATTTCTGGTTCGCAGACTTCATTTGAAAAGTCTAAATTTCCTCGATTCGGGGTTTGGATAAAACGGTGACTTGGGACATCTTAATTTATTCCAAGTGGCGACTCTGAAACAAATAGAATAATCCTGTTTCGAATATTGTCACTTAAATTGGAAAAACTCCCTTGCCCGTTTTACCCCTTCGGGGTAGGGCGCGCCAAAAGGAGGTGTGACAGTCCCTACTAAACTGACCTTTACTCCTAGCCGGGGCGCCTCTGAACTCTCCAAAGAACCTAGCCCTCTTATCCTACTACATCTGCTCTCTACCCCTCAGACGGTAACCCTTAATCTTGCCTGCAATCTTAACCACTAGCTGATACCCTGTACCCATCTCTACCTCTCGAGCCTTACTAGACCGGATGGTGGGGGTGTAACCTCGCAACAATCCTCCGTACTCTCTACGCCTCTGTGGGAAGTATCATAAGTGCATGGCGAGACAACTCAGAGAACCTCACCTCATACTCAGTCAGTGACATCTGACCCTACTCTAGGTGCTCAAACTGATATCGCAGCTCTTCCCTCTTAGAGGGCAGAATGCATCGATCGAGGAATAACTAAGTGAACTGACCCTAAGTAAGGGGAGGGAAACCTGCTAGCCTGCCAAGAACATAGGACTGCCACCATCTACGTGCCCTATCCTCAAGCTGAAAAGTAGTAAAGTCAACTCCATGCGACTTCAATATCCTCATATTGTGCAGTTTGTCCCTACACATGTCTATGAAGTCCTGAGCATCCTTATGACACTCACCCCCGAAGACTGGAGGAAGAAGCCTGGTCCATCTGTCCAATAGCTTTTGTGGATCACTATCCAAAGCTGGCCTGGGCTGGGGTGCCACTGCAGCAACTGGTTGAGCCCCATTTGTGGGTAGTGCACTCGGAGTCTGATATACCGCAGCTGCATGACCTGGAGCCTGAGCAGTAGGGGTCTGGGCCCCCCTCTTACCTGTGAAGTCTCTGGGTCTGCTGAAAATAAACCAGCCTGAGTCATAGTTTCCATGAACCATAGCATACGACCCATGACCTCCTGATATCCTGGTGCTGTCATGAAATCTGCCGGGGTAGGCTAAGCTGCGGGCACCTCACCCTACTCCTCAACAATAGGATCCTCCACAAGATCTGTTGGTGGTGCAATTGGAACAGCTTTGGGTTGACCTCGTCCCCTACCATGGGCCGGGGCCCTCTCCCGACCTCTAGCAATGGGGGGAATAGCTCATCCCGGATCTGGAACGTAAGCGGTACGAGTTCTTATCATCTGTTAGATAATAGAATAGGGAAATTTAGTACACTAAGCATTGCATGATAGGAAATGAATAAAGAGCAGTCTTTCTTAATATCCTATGGTCTCTCAAAGATAAATACAAACGTCTCTATACCGATGAACAAGACTCTGTCAGGTTTTCCCATAACTCGTGAGACCGACGTGAACCTAGTGCTCTGATACCATGTTGTCACGAACCATTTTCATAATATGTCATGATGGTGCCCGACACCGTTGCCAGGTAAGCCAATGCGGAACAATTATATCTCCCTATGTTAATTTTAGCGGAATTTGAGTGAAATAATTATCCGAATTTGAAATCAGAACCCGAAAGTGATAGATGAAATAAATAACATAATAATACAACCATAAAAAACTAGTCTACCAAAGTGTGTGCCAAGACCTGGTGTCACAAGTACGGGCATCTAGCAGAATATACAAAAGAAATCTCTATTTTACTGTCTGATATAAAGAAAGACAACAAATGTAAAGGAAAACTCCATCCGACTACTGAGCGTAATAGGAAAGAAGCAGCTCACCGTGGAAGTCTCTGCCATAAACTCAAGGGCGCACGCCGAATTGGTAACCAGATGTATCTTCCTCATATCCTGTACAATTAAGTACATAAGCGTAGTATTAGTACATAAATAATATGTACCAAGTGAGTATCTCGTCTAATCTCGAAGAAGTAGATACGAGAGGTCGAATTGATACTTACTAGGGTGAAAATAATATCATGGTAAGGTGTTATGCTAAGCATAAAAATCTCCAATAATTAACAAGTAATAAGGAAAAGCAATAATCATGTTCTTCGACCATATTTCAGTTGTCATTCAAAGTTCAAATACTTATCAAGTAAGCAGGTCATGTCTAAGTTTTAGCATATATAAATATATATCATGAGCAACCATGTCGAGGTCGACGACCCGCTCCAATAGAAAATAAATTATGCACTGTCAAGGGCCAAACGGTACGAACCATAGATGCATCTATTTCACCGAGGCGATCGTCCCGATCAATAAATATCAAGAAGACATCAAGAATTCACACAAAAGCTCATTCATATACAAAGAATCTCTTATAGGGTTCAGCAAATTTATATGTTCACTTTTTTTGGTTCTTTTCATGTCTCTAGCATGCCATAAATGATCATGTTGAAAAATTTAAATACAAGATATCTCCAAATGAGGCATGATGTAGGTCCTAAACTACCCGAACAATCAATATCATAGTAGCTACGCACTGTGACGACCCAAAGGGTCATCACTTATTTTATTAATCATTTCGAGCTTCTGAGGCCTTGAAAACCTCATTCTATGTTGCCTCGATTTACGTGCACGATCCGAGCATGTAGCCGGAAAGATTTTGTGATAGAAAATATGAATTCTATGAGAAATGTGGATAAAAATGATATTAATATTGATATGGTTGACTTCGGTCAACATTTTTGGTAAACGGATCCGGACCCGAGATTGGATGGTCCCGAGAGGTCCGTAGGAAAATATGGGACTTGGACATGTGTCCGTAGTCGAATTCTGAGGCCTAGAGCCCAAGTTATGAATTTTTATGTGAAATTGTTTTTGATGCAATTATTAAAGGAAATAAATTAATAGACCTTGGTATCGGGCTCGTATTTTGGTTCCGACGCCCGGTACAAGTCTTAAATATTATATATGTGATTTCTGTAAAGTTTGGTGACATTTGGATGTCGTTTGAGATATTTTGGACCTTGAGTTCCAAGTTAAGAAGTTTTGAAAATCAAAAGTATGAAAATCATGAGTTTGAGGCTCGATTTGATTAAAATGAAGTGATATTGGCGATATGATCGCACGAACAAGTCCATAATGTGTTTTTGAGGTTGTGTACATGTTTGGTTTGGAGCCCGGGGGGCTCGGGTAAAGATTTGATAGGCCGTTGGGTTAAATTTCTGAATTTTTGCACTGCTGGTTTTTCACCCAGCTGTTGGCTTCGCAAATGCGAAGCATTTTTCGCAATTGCGAAGGTGACAGATCAAGGCAGGGTTCGCAAATGCGAACCCTCGATCGCAAATGCGAAGGGCGTCCAGGAAGGCTTGGGTTCGCAATTGCGAACATAACCTCGCAAATGCGAGGCCTTATTGCCTAGCCATGCTTCGCAAATGCGAAGCATTCTTCGCAAATGCGATGCCTCACTGCTAAGCCATTCTTCGCAAATGCGAAGCCTTCTTCGCAAATGCGAAGGAGCCTGGTTCGCAAATGCGAACAAATGTTCGCAAATGCGAACTTTCCACCCTTAGCTTATTTTTCAAACTCCGGAAATTGGTCGGGGTTCGCAATTGCGAACCCATGTTCGCAAATGCGAACACAGAGACCTGAAAAAACACGAATTTCACTCATTTCTTCACATTTTACAAAACCAAAACACCCATTTGCGATTCTTCAAGGATTTCTTCTTCATCAAAACGATTGTAAGTCACTTTTTACTTAATTCTTTCAATTCCTAACATCATTAAACATGTTTTTCATTAGAAATCAAATGTTTTCATGGTAAAATTCTTGTTTTTGTTAGAAAATAGGGTTTTTCATAAATTAGGGAATTGGACCTCGAATTGAGGTCCGATTTTGAAACAAATTATATACATGAACTCGTGGGGGGATGGGTAACCGGATTTTGGTCCTAACCCCGAATTCCGATCATGTGGGCCCGGGGTTGAAATTTACTATTCATGGCCAGAATGTTGTAAAAGTGTTATTTGGTATTAAGAATTAGTTTGTTGAGTAGAATTGATGATATTAAATCAATTGTGTATAGATACGGTTGGATTGGAGCCAAATTGAAAGAAAAGACATTTCAACGGATTGAATTGTTCATAAGCATTCGAGGTAAGTGTTTGTTCTATCCTAGCTTGAGAGAATAGGATTATGTGTTATGTGTTATGTGATCGAGTGCGGTGTATGGGCTGTGGTGACGAGCATCCATACACTGGCGTCTAGTATGACCGTGAGTCGTTGGGAAAATGATTATTTGAGATATATTACAGATGAATTGTTATTGTTCTTCCTTGTTAGGACTTGTTGTGAAGAAAATTATTGATTGCCCTTGATGGGACGGTTTATGAATTACTGTTTCTTTCTTTGCCCTTAACTGTGATTGTTATTTGGGAGAGGAAGAGAGATAATGCACGAAGGGTGATGCCGTGCCATGTTTATTATTGATTATGCACGAAGGATCATGCCGTGCCATGTTTATTATTGATTATGCACGAAGGATCATGCCGTGCCATGTTTATTATTGATTATGCACGAAGGATCATGCCGTGCCATGTTTATTATTGATTATGCACGAAGGATCATGCCGTGCCCTATTATTGATTATGCACGAAGGATCATGCCGTGCCCTATTATCGAACCATGTACGAAGGATCATGCCGTACTATGGATGTGAGGATGAGAGTAAAAGCACGAAGGGTGATGCCGTGCAACTGTTTGCTATTCCTTGAATTGATATTATTTGTGTTTACATTACACTTTGTTTTTCCTTGTGAAATTATTAACTGTGGTTAATTGTTGAATTCTTTAAGATATTCCTTATCGTGTTAATACTTGATTATTTCTTGTTATTTTGTGGTACACATATATATATTGAATTGCACAGGTTTATGTGGGTGTCTGGTCCTAGGCTTGTCACTACTTCGCCGGGATAGGCCAGGCACTTACCAGCACATGGGGTCGGTTGTGCTGATGCTACACTTCCGTGCGTTTTTGCACAGGTCCAGGTTACGATCAGGAGCAGCAGCAGCAGCAGTGAATAGATTGCGTGGGAGTTGATTTCATTTGAGACCGAGGTAGCTTGCAGACGTCCGCAGGCCCGGCGTCTCTTTCTTTATTTATGTTTATAGCTGTAGTCTCATTATTCCGAGACGAACAGAATTATGTTATATTTTCTTCGGACTTTTATGTGTAGTATTCCATAGTAGTTTGTGAGTTGGTGACTCCAAGTCTTGGGTAGAGGATTTCAGTATGGTTTTTACCTTGGGATTTGATATTTCCATTTCGATAAAGTATTCCGCATTTATTTAATTAAAATTGTGTTATAAACAGGATAGTATGAATACAGTGGCTTGCCTAGCTACCACGAGTAGGCACCATCACGATCCCGATATTGGGGGAAAATCCGGGTCGTGACAAGTTGGTATCAGAGCTCTAGGTTACATAGGTCTCACCACTCACGAACAAGCTTAGTAGAGTTTGAGAGGTAGGTACGGAGACGTCCGTACTTGTCCTCCAGAGTCTATTGAGTTAGGAAAAAGTCTCTCATTTGTTCTTTCTTGTCGTGCGACTTGTTCCTCAATTACTGATTGAATTTCTATTATGTCCTTTCGCAGATGGTAAGGACACGCACTTCTTCGTCCGCTGACCAGCAGCCTGAGCCCCAGACAGCTCCTGTGAGGGGCAGGGGCCGAGGCCGTACTAGAGGCCGTGGTAGGGGTAGAGCTCAGCCCCAGGCAGCTACCCTAGAGGTGGAGCCTCATATTGAGATTGATGAGGAGGTTCCGGTTCCAGCAGCTCCAGTGGGCCCAGCTCAGGTCCCAGGAGAGGCTTTGATTACCCCGGATCTCCGGGATGCTTTGGTTAGAATAGCGGGATTTATGGATAGCATTGCCAGAGCGGGTCTATTATCAGTTGCCCCAGCTACTTCTCAGGCTAGAGGAGGGGCCCAGACTCCTATTGCTCATACTCCGGAGCCAGTAGCTCCTCAGCCTCAGGCACCAGTAATTCAGCCAGCTGTGGCCACTCAGTCAGGTACCACAGCTTATGCCGGCGATGGAGCGGCCATGACTTTTGATTCGTTATGGAGGCTTGATCGGTTCTCCAAGCTATTTACCACTACATTCAGTGGAGCCGCATCAGAGGATCCTCAGGACTTTTTATTCAGTTGCCATGAGATTCTCAAGACTATGGGGATCGTGGAGACAAACGGAGTTGATTTCTGTACCTTCAGACTTGCAGGATCCGCCAAGACTTGGTGGAGAGATTATTGCTTGACTCGACCAGCAGGGTCCCCAGCTCTATCATGGGACCAGTTTGCGGAACTATTTATGGAGAAGTTTCTCCCCGCTACTCAGCGGGATTTACTTCGGAGGCAGTTTGAGCGCCTCCATCAGGGCACTATGACAGTTACACAGTATGAGACGAGATTTATTGACTTGGCTCGTCATGCAGTGGTGATACTTCCCACGGAGCGGGAGAGGGTCCGCGGATTTATAGATGGGCTTAATCAGCCGATTAGACTCCAGATGGCTATGGGCGTGGGGAGTGACATATCATTCCAGGAGGCAGCAACGCGAGCACGCGAGTTGAGATGGCTCTTGCTAGGGGAGGCGGTTATTCTTCGGATAAGAGGCCTCGTCATTCGGGCAGGTTTGGTGGTTCTTCCTCCGGTAGCAGAGAATCCTTCGACAGAGGCCAGATCCTCCGAGCCTTTTCATTCCGCCCTTCGAGCTTCGCGAGGTGGATCGGTGATCGTGGTTCTCGGGGCATTATTCAGACCATTCTCCTATTAATGCTCAGCCTCTTCGCAGTGTTCGTGGAGGCCATTCCGGTCGTCGGGGCCGGCAGCCCTATCAGTCCAAGAGTTGCTACGGTTGTGGTGACCCAGGTCATTTTATCAGGAATTGCCCTATAGCAGCGGGCAACTCTCAGCAGCGAGGTCCTCGTCCTATGATTCAGGCCCCAGCTGACCCTCAACCTGCCCAGCCAGCCAGAGGCGGGGGTAGAGATTATAGAGGTGGAGGTCGAGACCGTAGAGTTGGAAACCGTCCAGCGAGAGGTAGAGGTCAGCCAGTTGATGGTTGTTCTAGAGACGTAGCTCAGAGGGGAGGTGCAGATCCCCGATTCTATGCTTTACCAGCGAGGCCAGAGGCAGAGGCATCAGATGCTGTGATTACAGGTACTATTCTTGTGTGTGGCAGAGGTGCTTCAGTATTATTTGACCCCGGATCTACCTATTCCTATGTGTCTTCCTACTTCGCACCGTATTTGGCTGTGCCCAGCTATGCTCTGGATATTCCAGTTTATGTGGCTACGCCAATGGGTGACTCTATTGTAGTCGATCGGGTGCATCGTTCGTGCGTAGTTATATTTGGGGGTCTTGAGACCCGTGTTGATCTGTTGCTCTTGGATATGGTAGATTTTGATGTCATATTGGGGATGGACTGGTTGTCCCCAAACCATGCTATTCTTGATTGTCATGCTAAGACTGTCACCTTAGCCTTGCCAGAATCACCCCGATTAGAGTGGAAGGGTACCTCAAGCCACTCCGTTCGCACCGTTATTTCTTATGTTAAGGCTCGACGTATGGTCGAGAAGGGGTGTCTAGCTTATTTGGCTTATGTTCGTGATTCCAGCGCAGAAGTTCCTTCCATTGAGTCGGTCCCTATTGCAGGAGTTTCCAGAGGTTTTTCCTTCAGACCTGCCGGGCATGCCACCCGACAGGGATATTGATTTCTGTATTGATCTGGCACCGGGCACTCAGCCCATCTCTATTCCACCCTATCGTATGGCCCCGTCGGAACTAAAAGAGTTGAAAGATCAGTTGCAGGACCTTCTGGAGAAGGGCTTTATCAGGCCCAGTGTTTCCCCCTGGGGAGCACCTGTATTATTTGTAAAGAAGAAGGATGGCTCGATGCGAATGTGTATTGATTACCGGCAGTTAAACAAGGTGACTATTAAAAATAAATATCCACTTCCGAGGATTGATGATTTGTTTGACCAGCTCCAGGGAGCGAGGGTATTCTCTAAGATAGACTTGAGGTCAGGCTACCATCAGCTGAAGATCAGGGCGGCCGACATTCCTAAGACAGCCTTTCGCTCTAGATATGGGCATTATGAGTTCTTGGTCATGTCCTTCGGGTTGACCAATGCCCCAGCAGCATTCATGGAGTTGATGAATCGGGTATTCAGGCCTTACTTAGATCTGTTCGTGATAGTCTTCATAGATGACATCCCGGTATACTCCCGCAGCCAGGAAGAGCACGAGCAGCACCTCAGAGTGGTTCTTCAGACTCTGAAGGATAATCAGCTATATGCCAAATTTTCAAAATGTGAGTTCTGGCCGAGTTCGGTAGCATTTCTGGGTCACATTGTATCCGTGGAGGGTATTCAGGTAGACCCAAAGAAGATTGAGGCGATCCGGAATTGGCCTCGACCAGCTTCGGTGACCGAGATACGGAGTTTCTTGGGATTAGCGAGTTACTACCGTCGTTTTGTAGGGGGTTTCTTTCATTGCAGCCCCGATGACCGAGTTGACCCAGAAGGGTATCCCTTCATATGGTTCGAGGAGTGCGAGGCGAGCTTTCGAAGCTCAAGACAGCCTTGACCACGGCACCGGTGTTGATACTACCTACAGGTACGTGGCCTTATACGGTTTATTGTGACGCATCTCGTACAGTGCTTGGAGCGGTATTGATGCAGAGGATGGTAAGGTTATCGCTTATGCTTCGAGGCGATTAAAGATACATGAGAAGAATTATCCAGTTCATGATCTTGAATTAGCAGCAGTGGTTCATGCCTTAAAGATCCGGAGGCATTATCTATATGGTGTGACATGTGAGGTGTACACCTGATCACAAAAGCTTACAGTATTTGTTCAAACAGAAGGAGTTGAATCTACGACAGCGAAGATGGTTAGAGTTGCTAAAAGACTATGATGTTACTATATTATATCACCCGGGTAAGGCCAATGTGGTGGCCGATGCATTGAGTAGAAAGTATGCCAGCATGGGTAGTCTTGCATATATTCCGGTCAATCGGAGACCATTAGCTCTAGATGTCCAGGCCTTAGCCAACCGGTTCGTGAGATTAGACATTTCTGAGCCTAGCAGGTGTTAGCCTGCACGGTCGCTCGTTCTTCATTATTAGAGCGTATCCGTGAGAGGCAATTTGATGATCCTCATTTGCGTGAGTTGAGGGATACAATACAGCGGGGAGGTGCCACACAGGCAAACCTAGATGATGATGGGATATTGAAATTGCAGGGTCGAGTTTGTGTGCCCAATGTCGAAGGAATTCGAGAGTTGATCCTAGCAGAGGCCCACAGTTCGCGGTATTCTATTCACCCAGGCGCCGCGAAGATGTACCAGGACTTAAGGCAACACTATTGGTGGCGCAGAATGAAGAAAGATATCGTTGCGTATGTCGCTCGGTGTCTAAATTGTCAACAGGTGAAATATGAGCACCAGAGACCTGGTGGTGTATTCCAGAAGATTGAAATTCCCGAGTGGAAATGGGAGCGGATCACTATGGACTTCGTTACAAGACTTCCCTTGACTCGGAGGAAATTTGATGCTATTTGGGTCATTGTTGATAGGCTGACCAAATCAGCACACTTTATTCCAGTATCCGTCTCCTACTCGTCGGAGAGGTTAGCGGAGGTTTACATTAGGGAGATTGTTCGTCTCCATGGGGTGCCAGTATCTATTATCTCTGATCGGGGTACGCAGTTTACCTCACGGTTCTAGAAAGCGGTCCTGCAGGAGTTAGGCACCCAGGTTCAGTTGAGTACAACTTTTCATCCTCAGACGGACGGCCAGTCCGAGAGGACTATTCAGATTCTAGAAGACATGCTTCGAGCCTGTGTAATTGATTTTGGAGGCTCGTGGGACCAGTTTCTACCATTAGCAGAGTTCGCCTGCAATAACAACTACCAGTCTAGCATTCAGATGGCCCCGTCTGAGGCATTGTATGGTAGGCAATGTCGATCTCCAGTTGGATGTTTTGAGCCGGGAGAGGCTCGGTTGTTGGGTACGGACTTAGTTCGGGAGGCCTTGGACAAGGTCAAGACTATCCAAGAGAGATTGTTCAGCTCAGTACGGACAGAAGACTTATGCGGATCGTAAGGTTCGAGATGTAGATTTTATGGTTGGTGAGCGAGTATTGCTCCGGGTGTCGCCTATGAAGGGCGTGATGAGGTTTGGGAAGAAGGGCAAGCTCAGCCCTAGGTATATTGGCCCATTTGAGATTCTAGACAGAGTGGGAGGGGTGGCTTACGGATTAGCTTTGCCGCCTAGCTTATCAGCCGTACAGCCAGGCACTTACCAGCACATGGGGTCGGTTGTGCTGATACTACACTCTGCGCTCTTTTTGCGCAGATACAGGTTACGGACAGCAGCAGCGGCAGTAGCGACTTGTGGATTTTCCAACTACTGAGACTACGAGGTAGCCTTGCAGGCGTCCGCAGGACCCGTTGTCTCTTCTATCTATGTTTTTCATTCTGTCATCTCATATAATCGAGATAAACAGCTTGTATTTTCTTTCAGACAATTATGTGTATTATTCTTAGAAGTTCGTGAGTATTGTGACACCAATCTTGGGTAGTGTGACGACCCAAAGGGTCATCACTTATTTTATTAATAATTTCGAGCTTCCGAGGCCTTGAAAACCTCATTCTATGTTGCCTCGATTTACGTGCACGATCCGAGCATGTAGCCGGAAAGATTTTGTGATAGAAAATATGAATTCTATGAGAAATGTGGATAAAAATGATATTAATATTGATATGGTTGACTTCGGTCAACATTTTTGGTAAACGGATCCGGACCCGAGATTGGATGGTCCCGAGAGGTCCGTAGGAAAATATGGGACTTGGACATGTGTCCGGAGTCGAATTCTGAGGCCTAGAGCCCAAGTTATGAATTTTTATGTGAAATTGTTTTTGATGCAATTATTAAAGGAAATAAATTAATAGACCTTGGTATCGGGCTCGTATTTTGGTTCCGACGCCCGGTACAAGTCTTAAATATTATATATGTGATTTCCGTAAAGTTTGGTGACATTTGGATGTCGTTTGAGATGTTTTGGACCTTGAGTTCCAAGTTAAGAAGTTTTGAAAATCAAAAGTATGAAAATCATGAGTTTGAGGCTCGATTTGATTAAAACGAAGTGATATTGGCGATATGATCGCACGAACAAGTCCATAATGTGTTTTTGAGGTTGTGTACATGTTTGGTTTGGAGCCCGGGGGCTCGGGTAAAGATTTGATAGGCCGTTGGATGAAAATCTGAATTTTGAACTCTGCTGGTTTTTTTCACCCAGCTGTTGGCTTCGCAATAGCGAAGAATTTCTCGCAATTGCGAAGGTGACAGACCTAGGCAGGGTTCGCAAATGCGAACCCTTGATCGCAAATGCGAAGGGCGTCCAGGAAGGCTTGGGTTCGCAATTGCGAACATAACCTCGCAAATGCGAGGCCTTCACTGCCTAGCCATGCTTCGCAAATGCGAAGCATTCTTCGCAAATGCGATGCCTCACTGCTAAGCCATTCTTCGCAAATGCGAAGCCTTCTTCCCAAATGCGAAGGAGCCTGGTTCGCAAATGCGAACAAATGTTCGCAAATACGAACTTTCCACCCTTAGCTTATTTTTCAAACTCCAGAAATTGGTCGGGGTTCGCAATTGCGAACCCATGTTCGCAAATGCGAACACGGAGACCTGAAAAACACGAATTTCAGTCATTTCTTCACATTTTACAAAACCAAAACACCCATTTGCGATTCTTCAAGGATTTCTTCTTCATCAAAACGATTGTAAGTCACTTTTTACTTAATTCTTTCAATTCCTAACATCATTAAACATGTTTTTCATTAGAAATCAAATGTTTTCATGGTAAAATTCTTGTTTTTGTTAGAAAATAGGCTTTTTCATAAATTGGGGAATTGGACCTCGAATTGAGGTCCGATTTTGAAACAAATTATATACATGAACTCGTGGGGGGATGGGTAACCGGATTTTGGTCCTAACCCCGAATTCCGATCATGTGGGCCCGGGGTTGAAATTTACTATTCATGGCAGAATGTTGTAAAAGTGTTATTTGGTATTAAGAATTAGTTTGTTGAGTAGAATTGATGATATTAAATCAATTGTGTATAGATACGGTTGGATTGGAGCCAAATTGAAAGAAAAGACATTTCAACGGATTGAATTGTTCATAAGCATTCGAGGTAAGTGTTTGTTCTATCCTAGCTTTGAGGGAATAGGATTATGTGTTATGTGTTATGTGATCGAGTGCGGTGTATGGGCTGTGGTGACGAGCATCCATACACCGGCGTCTAGTATGACCGTGAGTCTTTGGGAAAATGATTATTTGAGATATATTACAGATGAATTGTTATTGTTCTTCCTTGTTAGGACTTGTTGTGAAGAAAATTATTGATTGCCCTTGATGGGACGGTTTATGAATTTCTGTTTCTTTCTTTGCCCTTAACTGTGATTGTTATTTGGGTGAGGAAGAGAGATAATGCACGAAGGGTGATGCCGTGCCATGTTTATTATTGATTATGCACGAAGGATCATGCCGTGCCATGTTTATTATTGATTATGCACGAAGGATCATGCCGTGCCATGTTTATTATTGATTATGCACGAAGGATCATGCCGTACCCTGTTTATTATTGATTATGCACGAAGGATCATGCCGTGCCCTATTATTGATTATGCACGAAGGATCATGCCGTGCCCTATTATTGAACCATGTACGAAGGATCATGCCGTACTATGGATGTGAGGATGAGAGTAAAAGCACGAAGGGTGATGCCGTGCAACTGTTTGCTATTCCTGGAATTGATATTATTTGTGTTTACATTACGCTTTGTTTTTCCTTGTGAAATTATTAACCGTGGTTAATTGTTGAATTCTTTAAGATATTCCTTATTGTGTTAATACTTGATTATTTCTTGTTATTTTGTGGTACACATATATATATTGAATTGCACAGGTTTATGTGGGTGTCTGGTCCTAGGCTTGTCACTACTTCGCCGGGATAGGCCAAGCACTTACCAGCACATGGGGTCGGTTGTGCTGATGCTACACTTCTGTGCGTTTTTGCACAGGTCCAGGTTACGATCAGGAGCAGCAGCAGCAGTAAATAGATTGCGTGGGAGTTGATTACATTTGAGACCGAGGTAGCTTGCAGACGTCCGCAAGCCCGGCGTCTCTTTCTTTATTTATGTTTATAGCTGTAGTCTCATTATTCCGAGACGAACAGAATTATGTTATATTTTCTTCAGACTTTTATGTGTAGTATTCCATAGTAGTTTGTGAGTTGGTGACTCCAAATCTTGGGTAGAGGATTTCAGTATGGTTTTTACCTTGGGATTTGTTATTTCCATTTCGATAAAGTATTCCGCATTTATTTAATTAAAATTGTGTTATAAACAGGATAGTATGAATACGGTGGCTTGCCTAGCTACCACGAGTAGGCGCCATCACGATCCCGATATTGGGGGAAAATCCGGGTCGTGACACGCACGGACTCTCATCACCTAGTACATAAGTAGCCCCTGCATTTAGTAGAAAATACTCGTTTATTATACCTATGAGGACAATTCCCTCTTACAAGGTTAGAACAGAGACTCACCTTGCTCCAACGTGTACCTCCAATTACCAAGAATGAGCCCAATTCCTTACTTCAAAGCTGAACAATCCCGAACTTGTTAAATGGAGTAAGAGCTAATTAATATAGGCTCACAAGATAAAATCCTAGCTATTTAAGAAATTCCCCAACCATTTACATGAATTTCCTAAATTTCAACCCCGGGCCCACATGCCCGGATTCCGAGATTTTTCGAAGAAAGTTGTTCTCTAAAACCTAAGGATCAATAATATATGATTTATAGTCCATTTCGTAATAAATTTCATGATTAAATCTTAGTTTTATTAAAACCCTAGGTCTAGCTCTAACCTTTTGATTTCACCTAATTTTTAGTGCTTAATCTACCTAATATACATCTATTTAAACGAATAACAAGTGAAAATAACTTACATTGAAATGTTAAGCTGAAATCTTCTCTCAAGTGTCCCCAAATCTCCCCAGGTTGAGTGTAAAATGTTAAAAATGGTGTTTGAACTTGAATTAAGTGAAGCCTACTACCCAGCAATTTCCGTTTTTGCGGTTAGGGGACCGCATCTGCGGTCTCGCACCTGCGAAAGGGGATCCGCATCTGTGAAACTGGGAAAAAAAGGGTTGGACCACTTCTACGATCTGAGGCCCGTATCGGCGGCTAGGGAGATGCTTCTGCGGTTCTAGCCTGGATTGCCCTTGGCCGCTTCTGCGATCAATTGACCGCGTCGGAGGTCCCGCTTCTACGGTTCTGTTATGACAGAAGCAGCAACTTCAACTATTCTTCAATTTTTCTACTTCACTCAAACTTCGCTCGTTTGACGCTTGAGGCTCCCGGGCCCTGAAATCACGAGTCGAAACTACTCGAACCTTCGGAACACCCAAAGCAACGCTACATATTGAATCACCCCCTAAAACCAAATGAATCAAACTATTGAACTTCAAGTTCTTAATTCTCTTCTAACGGATCAAAACGCCCTTACACTACTCGGATTGGCACCAAATTTTACGGGTAAGTCTTAAACAACATTAAGGACATGTACCAAATTTCGGAACCACAATCTGAGCCCTATACCTAGGGAATCAATTATTAATTAGTTTCTTTAATTCTTTAAAACTTCAATTAAACAATTTAAAAATGAAAATTTATTACTCGAGTTAGGGACCTCGGAATTCAATCCGGTCATACGCCCATGCCTCATATTTTTTCACGAACCCTCCGGGATCGTCAAATCACGAATCCGGGTCCGTTTTTCAGAAAAGTTGACCAAAGTCAAACTTGGTCTTTTAAGAAAATTTTGAAGAAGCAAATGAGCATATTTTACTCAAAACTCTTCCAACTCCCGAACCAACCGTCCATGCAAGTTATAAATTAGCTAAATCAAGCGCTGAAAATTTTATTTAAGGAAACGGAATTCTAAAATACGAAACGACCGATCGGATCATTACAGGTGCACTAAATATCCCGCATTCAAATATGATTTGGAGACTTGTTGCAGCTCAAAAAATGTGCTTAGATAGTTTATCGTGACTTGTCTCATTAAGAAACAAAATAAAAAACAATAAAAGTGAAAGGTAAAATATTCATGAGGATTGGAGCAGCATTGTTTCTATTCATTTGGAAATTTCCATCCCATGCATGCACGAATAATAATATTTTAATCTATTTGTAAAAATAGTAACAAAACTTTAACGTGACGGTTGGGACAGTAAATGCATCTTTCACAGCAAGGTGAATTTACCAAGACAAGAGACAATAGTCAAAGAATTTAAATAATGAATAAATAATTAATAGTAGGAAAAAGTAATGAAACATTAGCGCAAATTGATGGTAACATTGTGGTCGAGTGAAACCTTTCCTCGTAACTGCTGTAAATTTCCAGTAGTGGATCTTGAAACAAAAATTACACCATTAAATCATTTAAAATATAACTGATAACAATAATTCGTAATAAATAAGTCAATTATAAAATAAAATAAAAACTAGATGAAAAATTCTATTCAATTGTGAAAGTGTAGTACACATCATAAGCATAGACGTATGCAGAAATTTGTATAAGTGATGTCGAAATTTATACGACGACAGAAAAACTAACTTTAATTACCATGCGTCTTTACAAGAAATATCCTTAATTCATTAGTTTTGTTGAGTCTTAAGTTAAAAAGATAATCATAAATTTTAATCACGGAGGCTCTCTTAATATTTTGAGAAAAATAAATGCTAGTTGAGGTTTAAATCCCTGACCTTTTATAGAAAACCAGCACATAACCAACGAACCGGAAGATAATTTATGCGAAATGGTGTCACTCTTTTCCTACTTATTTGTTTTCTCGCATTATTAATACATATATTTAGTAAAACCAAAAATTGAGGAAGCAGTTAATTTGGTCTGCAAGCTGAACTACTTATATTATTACTTTTTATTTTTTTAATTTAGCGGAGTCTCTTAGTCCTTCTGTTAGAGATTCATATACTAGTAAAAATAAAGACTTTTAAGTTATTATTTTTATTTTGTATAATATTGAACCGAAATATGACGTAACTGTTAATATATAGCTAGTTATAATCGTTGGTAACTTGCTTAGAATTGATATGTAATTGTTGTTAATGTTTTTAATTTAATTTAAATTGGTGAAAAATGGAGCTTCTTTAATACAAATATATGGTGGGATCACAAATTTCAGTTTAGGAAAGTGGGATTAAATGCATGATTTATGAGAAGCTATTCATAGACATAAAATGTAGAGACATTCTCTGTCAAATTAAAAGTTTGACATAATAGTCTGTACTTAAGTTTTCAAAAGTAGGAATCTGTCTTTATAAAGGGAACATGCATGTTTACTTACTCTTGACCTAATGTATTGTACAAATTTATAGAGACAAGGAGATAAATTAACTTAAATAGCACAACTTAAACTAAAAGTAGCTATATATATATATATATATATATATATATATATATATATATATATATATATATATATATATATATATATATATATATAATCTATGCATAACGCTCGGTAAAAGTAAAGGAAGGGGAGTCTCTGAGCAGTGATAAAGTTATCTCTGATCCGTGTGCCCTATAGATGATTGGTTCGATCTTGGAAACACTAATGCTTATATTAGAGCAAGCTGTCTACATCATGCCCCTTAAATGCGGCTCTTCACGTACCATGCGTCAATGTGAAATGCTTGTTACGCGGCGCCTTCTTGAGATGTCTTAGTAGGGTCATGTAATTAATGTCTGTGCAGCGACTATCCGCCAATGAGGTGCACTCTGTATGCTAGACGAGATTGTTAGTGTCATACGGAAAAATCAATATCAAGAGTAATTGAGAGAACATAAAAGAGAATGAGAATGAAATAAAGCTTAATTGCATTAACAAATGCTATTATAGGAAGGCAACACGGTGTCGAGGGGAAGAGACACCAATACAGATAATTGTTTGCTTGCTTGAAGTTTGACTACTTGATTCCCTCTAATAATGCTAAAAAAAAATAAAGCAAAGATATAAGACTTGACACAACTAAGCTAGAGAGACATAATGGAAATACAAGAAGTAAAACTACTCTATATTTATAATAAAAACGACTTAGATTCCTACAAGGTAGAAACAGGTCTGTTGGAAGCAACCTTTGTCTTTAGCATTAGAGTGAGCTCTCACGGGACCATTCATGGTATTAGGCATTGGGAGGCTTGACAGGATGCTATGGGACGCGTCCAAGGGATCATTGGGCATAGCGGAAAAGTCGCCCATGATATACCCTGTGTATTGGACTATCTTCTTTTAGTATAAATAAAGAGAGAAGTTGACTGGCGAATAATTATTAACATAATTTACTTAAGGTAGCAAAAATGCAATTGGATGGAAATAGCTCAAAAATCATTACAATTTGAACTCATATTATGATTTAAACTTGTCCATAATTAAAGCTAAAGTGCTGGTACGCCCAATTATTAATTCCTTTTTATTATTGCTGAATAAAAAATATTGGGTTTCCTCAATTTGACTCCACTGAAGCAAGGAAATTAGATATTTATATAACATAGTCTAAGAAACAACTATTTTGGTATTATCATCATTAATATGAACTCAATGTTAGTAACAGAATATAAATAAATTGGTGGCTTCTTACAAACAAATACAAAAAACAATAACAAAAAATTCTATTTAATTATAAAGTAAACACAGATATGCATGTGATCTTTTCTATGTACCGAGTCAAATGTTTTTGTGCAAATTTTTTTTAGCAGAAAATTACGGAGCGGTGAAATTTCCTCAAAATTTCAAGAAGATATCCCATTCTCCTTAGGTCAAAAGAAAGGAGAATTAATTATTTTTATTTTCCATTCATACAAAATTATGTATGGACTAATTTTTTACCTTCACCCCCTCCCCTCTCCTTAACTCCCATTATATTATCATTAATTCAAGTTAAATATTTTTGGAAAAACATTCATCCCTTACTGTTGCGATCAAAACACTCACACAAGTGTACGCGAGCGACAAGTAATATAGTAGTAAGTAAAGTATCATTCCCACGAGAAAGTGTGATCAACTTATCGACCGATGCAGACGAAAATAATTAGCAATTCAAGCTAAATTATCACAACATATATAAAAAAAATTTACAAATGACTTAGTAATTAAAGGATAATTCAACACACAATTACTACGACAATTACACAATATTCTGATAACAATTTTTATAAAAGATATTCCAGAGTCATGGGCTTGCTAGAGTTCATGTAAAGTTCTTAGCTTAAAATAGATTTATTGAATTATTCAGAATATTGATTATAGGGTTGGTAACACCCATAAGAATCTGCCGAATTCTTATGCGCCTATTCAAGTTAAATTGACACATATATGTCTATGGTATTAATATTAACAAGAATGTATTTACAATTCCTATTTTTCAACCAAACAAGGCATTTAAGTATAAGTCTATCTTAATCGCAAATATTTCACCCGATGCAAAGGATTCAGATCTTGTTCTATTTTATTCTATTTGCAATCAAGAATTTCTTTTTTCAAGTTTAATTCGAGATTCATAATAAGTATTTCACTGTTAGCTACACAGTAAAATAATTAAAAGCAGCATCAAATAAATAATCCATAACAATAAATTCAAGATCTTCAATCTAAGCTTCAAACAACATAATCATCTAACACCCACGATCCTAGAATATTTGAGTTTTTAGCTAGTCATATTTATACAAATATCAACGATAAGTCTTGAACATAATATAAGTAAATACAAGGAGAATATTTAGAAAAATTCTTTCAATCCTTGCTCCAAGTTGATGTTCCTCTTGCTTTTTTGATCCTCCAAGATGAATCACCTCTCTTTTCTCTCTAAGATCATGTATGGTCCCTTCAATATTGAAGCTTCTACCTCTTTTAATCGTGTAAGAAGAGGTTTTGACACTTATGCCCTTTTTAGTCCTAAATGGAATATTTTGGCGATTTTACACACCCGCTCTGTGGCGCCCCTTTCACCGCGTACGTGAATCGACAGAACTTGAGGCAGAATACAATTTAAACTGGAGTAGCAAAGAAAATTGCACTACCGTACCGCGCCGCGCCCCACGATGCGCGGTAGTAGAAATTCGGAAAAATTCAGAACATGAAAGTTGTAGCCCTTTTAAATATCTTTCTACCAATATATTATGGTGCTCAAACGGAGTTCTGAGTAAAACATTATAGACATTTTACTAGATAATGTGTCGTATGCTTGCTCGACTCATTGTTTTGTTCACCGGACTTGCATTGTGACCCCCGAACACGATCCCAACTTGATTTATTTAGCTTTTACTCAGTCTTCAAAGCCTCAAATTACTCAAATTCATCCTGAATTAATTCTTGAGTTTGAAACTCTTCCTGCAAGGTACAAATCATGAATTTAGTACAATTTATAATCATTTAAGCTCAAACATTTGTAAAATGGGATAATTAAAGTATTGTTACAACGACTAAAACACGAGTTTTTAGCATATGATCAACGCCCCACACTTAAACCATTGCTCGTCCTCGAGCAATTAACATACATTTCACATATTGACAACCTTTTTATCAAACAATTTCTCTAACAACACATGCTCACACTTAAATACCAATTAATAATATTTCAACCTCAAGACATGACTTACAAGTGCCATCCATTTTCATCACTTATTTACTCTAACACAACGGTCAAAATTTTTCCTTGCCTTTACAAATCATGTGCCCTCACAAAAATAATATAGACTAGTTCCTCTCAAAATAATAATCAAGAATATTTAGGAACTTAAAATAGGAAGAATTAACTCACTCTCAGAATTGAAATTCATGTACAACAGATGACATACCATATGCTTGCCCCTAGTGTAATACACTACTAATTGAGCTTATTTAGTCAATGATCAAGTAGGGCTTTAATTGGTTGTAATGTAGGCTAGAAAAAAAAAGTGTGAAAAACATAGAATGTAGTAACTACACCTCCTTGCACACTTTTATACATACAACATATTTCATAATTTCCGCATCACTCCTATGTTAAACAATCTTCAACCTTTTTGAGATTATCACATACTAACAACAAATCTCATTCTCTTTAAGCACCTTAAGTTAGGGTATATATATATATATATATATATATATATATATATATATATATATATATATATATATATATATATATATATATATATATATATATTATTCTTAATTTCGTTATTGTTTTTTTTTCAAGATAAACCAACAAAATCTTCTCAACTTCTTCAACATCAAAACAACATTAAGTGCTCTTGAGAGATAGAGGTGCAAACAACTGATATATTACATAAGTTGGTAAGATTTATAACGTGAGTGCTAAAGAAATAGGATTAACGACTCAAAAGGTTTGATTAAGGTATATACAATTAGGTGGAAATAATTATCAAACTAGTTCAACAAAAAAATGTCTATATCATCTCCTAAACTAAATAATTCTACTATTTCGCTTTGCAAAACACTTGGGGGCAAGTTATAGACATACTATTATACACAAAATATTTCAGCAAACACATTGGCATACAACTCACTCATGCTTGGATCATTCTCGACTCTCTAGTCAAAACAATTATGCACAGTTATAATTATATAATTTAAGGAACTTATTTTAGAATCAAGAACTGAGGTTGAGCATCACAAATAAGGCATATATCACTTTCTTAAGCATGTGCATTTAAGGAGACTAACTCTGTAAATTAGGAACTTTTTATTCAATTGAAATAAATAAAAAAATTAGACTATACCCAGTTCAAATACACCCTTGGAAAAGAATCATGGCATAAAGAAAAACAAAAGAATTATTTAAATTAAACCAAAACTAGCATACACTAAACTGAAAAATAAAATAAAAAGAAATATTTTGATTTTTTTTTCCAATAAATTTCGAATTTCGAGACTTCATTTTTCATCAAGAAAATCGAGCAGGGATCTAATTCGAAATTAGGACTACTTACTATCTATCAACACTATAACATAACAAAACAAACTAAAAGCAACTTTAACAAACAAAACAAAATCAAACAAAATAACTAAATACAATCAAACAAAATACGGAAAAATAAATAAAAATAAGCACATTACAGTAGGGGGCAAATCACCCCACACTTAAAATCTTGAATTTTCCCTAATGCAAAAGAAAAATAAAATAGATCAGAAAAATACTCCGTGAGGCCATTGGTCTAAGCATTATCATCTTCAAAGGTTCGCAAATATTCTTCATCATCTGAGGGAACATAGTTCACATCCCCATCCTCGTCGGCTACTAGATGCAACCTCAGATGGGTCAATGTTTGATCTTTTACTTGGGAGCCGAAATATTATACTTACACAACATGATATATTTGCTAAAAGCATAAAGATCATTTTAAGAGCAAGTAGAGTAAATACCCCCACACTTATGTTATTGTCATGTTGACACTTAGCATATATAAGAGGGATTCAGACACATGTTCTTCAATTAGAATGATAAAATGCTTATCGGCCTACCCAACATTAGAGATAATTACTATATTTGTACATAAAGTAAAAATTACAAACTAAGCTAAAAATATAAACAATCACTACGAAATAAGAAAGAAATAAAAAATTGTATTTTCCTAGGTATCAAAAATCTAGTAAATAAAAGAAATCAAAAAATAAATAGTGGGTTCCTTCGTTTCTATGGTTACTTCTTAAACGGTGAGGTCTTCTCTATACACCGGAGCCTTTACTTTATACTTTAATTTAATATTTAATCAACTAATTGATGTTATTGGGAACTTGTATAGTTCACACTCTTTGGCTCTACCCATGAATTATCCAGTAACGGTATTTAATTATGAAAGTTTGCTGGGTAGCTGACCCTCTTAGTCCGTTCTTGCCAGAGTGGGAGCCTGCCTAATCTTTATGTTTTATGCTTTTTAAATACGATTTCCTCCGCTTAATGGATAGCTATTTGTTACCAATGGAGAATTTCTTATCATCTTAAATTCAGGTGATTGGATTTACACCAACGGAAACCATAAACTTCATACACAATAGAGGGATATGATAGAGTTTTTTTTTTTTTAATAATGAATGGAGTTCCTTCTTCCATCCTATCCCATTCACCGGTACTGATCATTGATACTGTAAAAGTTGTTTTCTTGCTTTTGTGCTAGCTCATGATCTAAACGAGTCGCACATACACCCTAGTACATGTTCCTCGACGCTGAGGACACGATTTTTTTTTTTTTTTTAGGTATTTCACTGCGAAATAAGAAAGAAATAAAAAATTGTATTTTCCTAGGTATCAAAAATCTAGTAAATAAAAGAAATCAAAAAATAAATAGTGGGTTCCTTCGTTTCTATGGTTACTTCTTAAACGGTGAGGTCTTCTCTATACACCGGAGCCTTTACTTTATACTTTAATTTAATATTTAATCAACTAATTGATGTTATTGGGAACTTGTATAGTTCACACTCTTTGGCTCTACCCATGAATTATACAGTAACGGTATTTAATTATGAAAGTTTGCTGGGTAGCTGACCCTCTTAGTCCGTTCTTGCCAGAGTGGGAGCCTGCCTAATTATGTTTTATGCTTTTTAAATAAGATTTCCTCCGCTTAATGGATAACTATTTGTTACCAATGGAGAATTTCTTATCATCTTAAATTCGGGTGATTGGATTTACACCAACGGAAACCATAAACTTCATACACAATAGAGGGATATGATAGAGTTTTTTTTTTTTTAATAATGAATGGAGTTCCTTCTTCCATCCTATCCCATTCACCGGTACTGATCATTGATACCGTAAAAGTTGTTTTCTTGCTTTTGTGCCAGCTCATGATCTAAACGAGTCGCACATACACCCTAGTACATGTTCCTCGACGCTGAGGACACCCCCGAAGAGCGGGGGATTTCGTGACATTTCTGATTGGCCGTCTTGTATTTCTAATAAGTTGTTTAATAGTTGGCATGTTGAATCGTATACATAATATGATGGGTTGCTTTAGATTGATCCTAACCGAATGATGATGAATTACTTCTATTTAATAGAATATTCAATTCGAAGATAAAATCTCAAATCACAGATTTGCGCGAAATCCATGTTATTTTCATTCAACCGCTACAAGATCAACAATTCCATAAGCTTGGGCTTCTGTTGCTGACATAAAAACATCTCTTTCCATATCTTCGGATACAACCCATAAGGGTTTCCCCGTTCTTTGTACATAAACCCTTGTGAGGGTTTCACGCAGTTTCAGCAGTTCTTCCGCTTCCAAGACAAATTCGCCTGTTTGTGCCTCATAAAAAGAACTAGCAGGTTGATGGATCATTACCCTGATGATATAACTGATATAACAAAATAAAAGCTTCCCTATCTCGCATGATAAAGCAAAGAGAAAAGAAAGATAAAGAATAGAAAAAAGATAGAATTGAACAACCGTACAGGCATCTTTTGTGCATACGGCTCTACAAGAAAATTGACCTCCCCTCCTTTCTATTGAAGAAAGAGAAAAATAGAATCTATCAGACTCAGATGGGTAAATGATCAAATTGCCATCCTTCCTTTCGGAGGAGTTAAAAAATACTATGATGGCTCCGTTGCTTTATATGTTTATTTTTTCTTTTTTTTTGTCTGTGATTCAGCAATCCCAAAGTTTCTTTTTAATCCGATCAAATAAGGAAAAAATCTTTTTTTTTTTTAGTACTCTTTCATAACATAAATATTGTTAAGAACTCTCCGGCATGAAAACAAAAAAGTTTGTGACGCTGAACTGAACTCCCGATAGATAAGAGAAAGTCGGAAATACCCCTTATCTCATACTACTCTCTCGATACAGTAATCTAATGTTTTGAAAAAAAAAATAATACAAAAATTTCTCATATCGAATTCGAAGTGCCATGCTATTATTACTTAGTATTCATATGGCGAAGGCATAGTCTTCTTTTTTCTCTCAAATAAAAACCTCATTAGCGCCAAGCGTGAGGGAATGCTAGACGTTTGGTAATTTCTCCTCCGACCAGGATAAAAGATCCCATTAAGCGGCTAATCCCATGCATATTGTATGGACATCTGGTCGCACAAATTGCATAGTATCATAAATAGCCACCCCAGGTATTACCCAGCCCCCAGGAGAGTTTATAAACAAATACAGATCTTTGGTCTCATCCTCGATACTGAGATATACCATAAGACCAATAAGTTGATTCGAAATCTCGCTATCAACCTCTTGGCCTAAAAAAAGTAATCTTTCTCGATAAAGTCGGTTGATTAGGGTAAAATTATATCCCTTAGGAACCGTACATGCGCCTTTTGATGCATACGGTTCACAAAAAAATAGTGAATCAATGTATAGATTCCAGTTCTCTTTCTTTTTTTCTAGAAAGGTTCTTTCTTACTTCTAACGAAAGGGCTTTTCTTCGATTTTTTAATAAAGATGATTTTTGACTCCTTTTTTATATTTTCGATTTTCCATTATAAAATTTGAAGTTATAAGAAAGGGTCATTAAACTTATCGAATTAACTTCTCATTGATGTATTCTTTCATCGAGATTTAATCCAAACCGCGATGGTATTTTCTTGTTCCTGAATGGGTCTGTTTCATCTTTTTAGGTTTATGCTCTACTCCGGGTAAAGATCCGCCCGATTTGGATTTGTACATATAGGACAAATGCTCCCATTACCATTTCTTTTTGTATTTTTTTTTTTTTTTTCAATTCATTTTATACAAGTATTTCTTAGAGTTGAGATAACTTTGCTTGACAATTAGGATCTCTTTACAAAGAAAAAGTATGAATAGCAATCATAGATATCTTACCAATCCAATTGGGTTTTTTCTAAACGGAGCCTGGATACTTCATTTTTTAGTCCAACCAAGCCAACCATAAATTATTCTAATTGAATTTTTCTAATTGATAATAGTAATATGAATCCCCTCAAAAATGGATCTAATTGCACTTCACGCTCCAAATTTTTGATGATTAAATTTATCTTTCTTGGGTGAAACGGGGGATATCTCGATCGGGGGAGAGAACGGGGAAATACCATATGACCCAATATATCTGACAAGTCGCACTATACGTCAACCCAAGATGCATCTTCCTCTCCAGGACTTCGGAAAGGAACTTTTGGAACACCAATAGGCATTAAATGAAAGAAAGAACTAAATACTATATTTCACTTTGAGGTGGAAACGTAACAATTTTTTTTATTGTCTTTATAATATTCATATTGGTTTTTATCGTATTTATTTTATCCATAGATTATAAAAATTCATAAAGAAAGACAGAATGAATAAACTCAAATTATTACGAATAGGTCTTTCTAATGATAAATAAGTATGGACTCATTCGCTCATAGAAAATGGGATCAACTCCCCCATTGCGTATTGGTACTTATCGAGTATAGAATAAATCTGCTTCTCTTTGTTCCTACGAACAGAATTGTTCCATTATTACCAACAGAATAGAACACCCTTGTTTGGAAATAATCGACTGAACAAGAGTGGTCCATAGGATAGTCATATTATAGTCTTTTCCAATGCAATAAAGTTACGTAGTGTCTATTTATCTTTGATATAAGGGGTAGTTCCATGGGTTTGCCTTGGTATCGTGTTCATACCGTTGTATTGAATGATCCCGGTCGGTTGCTTTCTGTTCATATAATGCATACAGCTCTGGTTCGCTGGTTGGGCCGGTTCGATGGCTCTGTATGAATTAGCGGTTTTTTATCCTTCTGATCCTGTTCTTGATCCAATATGGAGACAGGGTATGTTCGTTATACCCTTCATAACTCGTTTAGGAATAACCAATTCATGGGGCGGTTGGAGTATTACAGGGGGGACTGTAACGAATCCGGGTGTTTGGAGTTACGAAGGTGTAGCTGGAGCACATATTGTGTTTTCTGGCTTATGCTTTTTGGCAGCTATCTGGCATTGGGTGTATTGGGATCTAGAAATATTTTGTGATGAACGTACAGGAAAACCTTCTTTGGATTTGCCAAAGATCTTTGGAATTCATTTATTTCTCTCAGGGGTGGCTTGCTTTGGTTTTGGTGCATTTCATGTAACAGGCTTGTATGGTCCCGGAATATGGGTGTCCGACCCTTATGGACTAACGGGAAAAGTACAACCTGTAAATCCAGCGTGGGGCGTGGAAGGTTTTGATCCTTTTGTTCCAGGAGGAATAGCCTCTCATCATATTGCAGCAGGAACATTGGGCATATTAGCGGGCCTATTCCATCTTAGCGTCCGTCCGCCACAACGTCTATACAAAGGATTGCGTATGGGAAATATTGAAACCGTCCTTTCCAGTAGTATCGCTGCTGTCTTTTTTGCAGCTTTTGTTGTTGCCGGAACTATGTGGTATGGTTCAGCAACAACCCCGATTGAATTATTTGGGCCCACTCGTTACCAATGGGATCAGGGGTACTTCCAGCAAGAAATATATCGAAGAGT
>JASVEL010007472.1:45000-90220 GCA_032618575.1 Nicotiana noctiflora
TTCAGTGTTAGCTACGCAGTAAAATATTTAAAATAAGAATCAAATAAACAACCCATAACGATAAATTCAAGATCTTCAATCTAAGCTTCAAACAACATAATCATCTAACACCCACGACCTCAGAATATTTGGGCTTTAGCTACTCATATTTATACAAATATCAACAATAAAAGTCTTGAACATAATATAAGTAAATGCAAGGAGAAGGTTTAGAAAAACTCTTTCAATCCTTGCTCCAAGTTGATGTTTCTCTTGCTTTTTTTATCCTCCAAGATGAATCTCGTCTCTTTTCTCTCTAAAATCAGGTCTGGTCCCTTCAATAATGAAGCTTCTATCTCTTTTAATCGTGTAAGAAAGGTTTTGACAATTATGCCTTTTTTAGTCCATAGTGGAATATTTCTGTGATTTTTACACACCCACGCTCCACGGCGCCCCATGCACCGCGTACGTGGATGGACAGAACCTGAGGCAGAATACAATTTATACTGGAGCAGCGAAGAAAATTGCAATATCGCGGCGCCCCACGCGGCACGGTAGTGGAAATTCAAAAAAATTCAGAACATGAAAGTTGTAGCCCTTTTAAATAACTTTCTATCAATATATTACGGCGCCTAAATGGAGTTCTAAGCAAAAAAAGTTATGGGCATTTTATTAGATAATGGATCGTATGTCGGCTCGACTCATTGTTTTGTTCCCCAAAATTTCATTGTGACCCCCGAGCATGATCCCAACTTGATTTATTTAATTTTTACTCAGACTTCAAAGTTTTAAATTACCAAATTCATCCCGAGTTTATTCTTTAGACATTGGAAACTCTTCATGCAAGGCATAAATCGTGAATTTAGCACAATATAATCATTTAAGCTCAAACAATTGTAAAATACAATAACTAAAATCTTGTTACAATGACTAAAACATAGAGTTTTTAGCATATGATCACATACCTTTTTGGCTTTCTTCTTTCTTTCTTCATCTCTATTTTTCTTTATTATTTTTGCAATATATTTTGGGATTTGTGTTTCAAAAGGATTTTATAATTACGACAAATTTATAAGGCATAGGGTTGGGAGTAATGAGACATCCTTTCCCATTCCCTAGAATACACGAGGTTGGCAGTGTGAAGTTAGTAATATCATTTAGAAAGCGTGTGTCTCTTTATTTTTTATTACATAATAATTTTATGTTTATTTAATAATTTTATAATATTTTTCTTGTTTGCACCTTTCTTGTCTAAGCATTGTCCCATTATTTCCAAACAGAGTATATATAAATATATATGTTGATCTTTGATATCTCCGAGTCCTAGGTACAACTCTAACTTCTCTAATCAAATTTTTTTTTTTTTTTTGCCAGTTTTACCAATTTCATATTGTTTTTTTAATCATTTCAGGTTCCAACTTTAGAAAACATGGTCAATAAAGTCGTCGACGGAAGATAATATGGTTCATTTTAGGCAAATTGTGTTCAGATGTACTAATTTGACTGTGCTTTCTTTCACATCATAAATTATAGTTTTACCATTTTTATTATTATTATTTTTATTATTATACTTGTTCTGTTATTTATCGATTCTTATTTATGTATCACTTATTTTATTTATTTGTTTATTGTCATTATTGCCATTAAACGCACGTAAACTGCAGCTAAACTGCGCTAAATGCATGTATACTGCCGCTAAAAAAACTTAAACCACAGCTAAGTTCACTTAAATCGCTGCTAAATGCACTTAAACCGTCGCTAAACATAGGTAAATATCAACTTTATTGTGTATATATTCCTATTAAGCCTATATAGAAGTCATTGCATATAATTTAAACTAGAATATTGGATAAACTTCACTTGAAATACAACTTCAAACAACTATTTTTAAAACCACCGTTTCAACGATTCCAATTTCAAATCCTTATTTTAATATAGTTATTCGAAAACCAACTAAACTTTGCTCGATCATTTTAAAAAAAATTAAAAGACACTGCTAATCCAAATTAAAACGAGGAAGAAGGTTTTCGTATGCAGATATTCTTTCAATCCTTTTAGAAAAAAACGATTGTTATTATTGCGCCTTGATCATCAATGATGTTTTTGGTTGTTCCATATTCCTTTGGACGGTTGTGCTTTTAAAATGTGTTTTAAGTTAACAAGTACAAATATCACTTCAAACTATAGATATAATTAGATAAGCAAATATTAATTCTTTAATACCTGTACAAACTATGTAAGAAAATGGTATTAGTAGAATTGTTGACAAAAGCCATTGGAACATGACAAAATAAATTGCCGAACAATTTCGACATTTGTACCTTAATTACAGGCCAAAACCTCCCTGTCTCCATCTAAGTTGAATTGGTTTTTGTTAAGTCTTCTATGAGCGAAGTCCAAAGAATGATTATACCATAAAGGTCTATAGTATAATAGCTTTACTCTACATTCCTACAAGATTATTTTAAATGGCTCGAAATTAGTATAATATAATGAAGAAAACCTTTCTAACTTCAAGCGTTTTTCTTATTTCAAGAATTCCAGTGTTAGTTTTTGTTTTACTTGCGGCCTGCAGAGACTTATAAATCAACGCAAGTAATGACCAGTTTGCATACCTTTTGGTTTATTTAGTTAGTTACGTTTAACAGTTGATTGAGGTAGCCAAGTGTGCAACCTAATGAGCCTGTATTTCTGTGTGAACAGATGCTTTCTTGGTACTAATTCATTATAGCACTTTCCATTAAATTTCACAGATTATATAAGTGAAAAGTTGAAGCGTGACATAGAAAGTGAAAAATAAATTAATAAGTAGGTAAATAGACGATTATGGATAATTCAGGTGCAATCCTAAAACCAAAGGAGAATGTGTGAGAGGGAAACTTGGCCAGAAAGAGGAGCTTCGGACTATAGCAGAACTAATATTGATACTTAGTTTATCGTTGACAATGAAGATGAATGCACATTTTAAACAATAAACAAGCCTACCCCTAAAGCTAGCCCAATTGAAAACATCTTATAAATCAATCCTGCATTGAACGGATAAAGAGACAATCAACTCTCTCCCTAACTGTCGTAACAATATGTATGAGTGGTGGAAGTTCATGAAATCAGAATAATAGGCACTCTGACTTGAGCAACAACAACAACAACTACCTAGTATAGTCCCATAGGGTGGGCTCTGGGGAGGGTAATATGTATGCAGGCCTTACCCCTACCCGATAGGGCAGAGAGGCTGTTTCCAATCGACCCTCGGCGAAAGATCGAGAAAAGGAAAAAAGAACAAAAACAAAACAAAAAAGAAAGAGCATTAGTGACTCCAGAATAAACCACAAAAGAAAACTGACATTAGAGGGCAAAGTAAACAAAGCAACAGCATGAACAAAAGACATTAGTAATTCTAGGAGTACTCAGAGAGATATTAACCTATCGGGAACCCTCCCCCTCGACCCATCCCTATCCCGCGGAACAATAGGAGCCCCTAACCTACAACCTTGATACTAGACCTCCAGACTTTTCTATCAAGAGTCATGTCCTCGGAAATCCGCATAATAATCATGTCCCGCCTAATCACCTCCTCCCAATACCTCTTGGGCCTCCCTCTGCCACGACTAGCGCCAACTACCGACAGCCGCTCGCAACTCCTCACCGGTGCATCAGGGCTTCTCCTCCGCACATGTCCGAACCACCTGAGTCTCGCTTCTTGCAGTTTCTCATCCATTGGGGCTACCCCTACCATTTTCCGAATAACTTCATTCCTAACCCTATCCAACCTAGTGTGCCCACACATCCACCTGAGCATCCTCATCTCCGCACTCTGACTTGAGCGAAAAAGAAAAAGTTCTACGACGACAACAACAACAACATACTTATTATTATCCCATACCGTGGATCTAGGAAGGATAGTGTGTACGTAAACATTACCCCAACTTTGTGAGAATAGACATGTTGTTTCCAATAGACCCTCAGCTCAGAATATAATGAGTAACATATTAATGAAAATATAGCCAAGAAGAGACAAAATCAAAAAGCCATATAAGAGCAAAATAATACAACAAGATATTAAAGCGATCAACAATGAAAGAAAACAACGATTAGTCATTAAAACCTACTACACACAAAAAATGAGACTACGTGCCATTAGTAATATTATGAACATCCTACACTACCTACTCTACTACCCTAATTCTCGACCTCTTTACCTAGGGTCATATCTTCGGTCAGCTGAAGCTGCGCCGTGTCTCGCCTAATCACCTCTCCCCACCTCTTCTTTGGCCTACCTCTACCTCTCCGTAGGCCCTCCAATGTCTAACCTCTCACACCTCCTCACCGGGGCGTTTGTGCTCCTCCACCTCATATGACCAAACCACCTAAGTCACGCTTCCCGCATCTTGTCCTCAATAGTGGCCACTCTCACACCTTATCGCGAAAACCTCATTTCGGATTCTAACCTAGTGTGCCCGCACATCTATCTCAATATCTTCATCTCTGCTACCTTCATTTTTCGGACATGAGCACTTACAACATGGTTGGTCTGACCACCACTTTGTAGAACTTACCCTTAAGTTTCAGTGACACCTTCTTATCACACAACATACTGGAGGTATATGAAAAAAAAATGAAAGAGCTATAAATCATGACAGAACTGCAATAACTTACGCCGGGAGATCCGCATCAAGAACTGGAAATCCTCAAGAAACTGTTACTAGTTTATATCAATCCCTATCCTCCCTAGATTGTCAAGACGTAACCTTTTCATAAGCATTTTAAATAAGAAGCAAAAATCCACCTTTACTGCCTGCCTAAGCACATACAACAAACAACAACAACTACCCAGTATAATCCCACAAGGTGGGAAAGGTAATACGTACGTACCATACAAAATAAATAAATAAAAATTGAAATAACTAAGAGCTCGACAAGGGTTTAAAATGGTAAACGATGTAAGGGACGGGGGAGTAGCCTAGCGCTACCTCTTCTTCCAATCATATGGTTGTGAACAGAGTCGCAAAATGGAACAAAGTGGAAATGGGTCATCGCTGCACTCCGGGGTAAATGTTTGGTTGTTAAAGTTTACTATATCACACTAAAAAAAAGGAGGTAAAGCTTATTTATCAGATATCCCCAGAGGGATAAAAAGAGGCGAAAACCATATTAAAGAAAAGAAGCCTAAGGAACTCAATTCCACTCCACCTGAAATTAGTGGCATAAGATCCCAACAATGACAAGAAAACATTTTAAAGCACTATTCATTGCTGTTCTGAACTTGGTAAAACCACCTGCATGACTATTTCTGTTGCTGATGGAAGATTTATAAAACAGCCCAAGCATTAAGAAAGGAATGACGATACAGAACCCTCGAGGCAATACAGAAATCCCACATAGCAATGGCAAACGAGCCAAGAAAGGAATGACGATTGGAAAACAAATGACATTATTCTGGCTAAGAGGTGATTCAGCCTATAAATTTCAATACAATAAATCATATAGAAAAGGAATTTAATACTAGTAAGGATTTTGCAACGTGTGATATTAAGATGCCTAATTGATTGAACATTTAATACAGCCCTTTTTTGTACATAATAAGTAATCCAAGCAGGCAGTAATCAATAAAAGCAATAAAAAGAATAGCTATCTGCCCTCAATCTAATAAGAATGTACATAGTAAAACAAAAACAGTAACACATGGTCAAAGTATCCAAGTTCTAAAACATTGTTAAAGCAAGAACAACACGTTACCCGCAATACAGGAGAAATTCCAGATCAAGCATCAGTAACTGCAGTGGACACAGTTTTATCCTATGTTGCGCGAACTCTCCAAACTGCAGTCGCACTCATGTCGGATCCTCCAAAAATACACTACTTTTGGAGGATACGACACGTATCCGGCCACATTTTCGGAGAGTCCGAGCAACATAGGTTTTATCATCACCAGCTCCTGTAGTAGATGACAATTCTTCATCACCATACTCTGTTGCAGTTGACATGTATTCATCTCCACCTTGCTTGATACTGGATTTGTCTTCTTTGCCTGAAGCAGGAAGAGAAACTATTAAAACGGAAGAGAAACAATTTGAAAGTGCTACTAGCAGAATTCGGTGCTGCACACATAGAAACTTCAGATTTGAGCTAACTATACCTGAAAAGATCCTCTCACCGACCAATTGTGATGCTGCCCCGTTATCAGCGGCTCTAGCACCTGGCCTGCCTTTAGGCTCTTCAATCTCGGGGATAGAAAGATTTTTATTGCAGTATACTTCTTTTCTTCTTGTCCATCAACTTCCAATCTCTGCCAGAACAACCAGGAAAATCTCTGCATGGAGTTTCAATTTCCAACTTTCCCAGTATATATAATGGTCCAGTTTGGAACGTTGTCCGTGAAACTGAAGTACATTTTATTAATCTACTTTTGGTAGTTAACAAAGTTTTTGTTTTCTTTAGTATCAAGACTCACTGAATACTAAAATTAAGTGTTCGGCAAATTTCAATTTTGCAGAACTTCAGGCCAGTGATCATGGTAAGTACAATATGAATGACTAGTACATTCCTTTAAACTCAACAAAACAGTGAATCTTGGCCGTCTAAGTTTGCCAATTACCTCAACAGAAATATACAGAATGGAGAATTTGGCTGATCAAATCCATCAATAAGGGCACCTCTAGACGTATGTCCATCCAAGCGAAGGTACTTAATTATATTCCTTCCAGCAGAGATAATCAATCCTCCATTACATCAAGCAGCCTGGTCATTGTTGAGAAAAGCAAGACCTGCAAAACGACCAAAAAGAACAGCATGAAAGAGGAATAAATTGCTCCAGGAACAGATTTCCACTGTTGCCTCAAGTGTAAACTAGGCAAGTTACTATCAGCATGTCGATTTCCTTGAGCATTGCTATCAGCAGGACAATCTTTCATTAGCAGACCAGATTCATGGGTATTGACAGAGGCAGGAAGCGATACCTTTGACGCCTCAGTTCTACTCCAACCAATAAGATCGGGCTTCATTTGCATGCTTGTGCCCGTAACAGAGGAATCTTGGGGAAACATCCATCTAGAAAAGAATCCTTTATAAACCTTGCTGGAAGCACATTGGCTCCTTCACATACCAAACCATGGAACTCCTGGTTTGGTTCTACCTTATGCCAAAACATAACAGAAATAAGCAATTACACATGGCAAACAATGAGGAAATAATACATTTTTTCTGAATGCAATTGAATGTTTAGAAACTTTCAATAATATAAAACAATCTTCATTTGCGTATCAAAAAGGCAACTCGTTTTATTCAATAGAACTTTTATTGTTTTCTCCTAGACTAATAATTACTTACTATTGTTGCACTCTCAGAAAATAAGGTGAAATATCACTATTTTTGAAGAAGAAAAAAAAATTTAACCTGTCAATGCAATATGATTTTTCTTCTTTTATGACGTTGTATCTTGTCTAGCTAGTGTGTACTTAGATTATTCCACCACCATCACATGTACAGCCGCACCGAGTAACTCTACCCACCCAGATTTAGGTTGATGGGATTGAACCTAAGACCTCATTGTTCCCCTCCCACTTTGTTACAATGCAATATCTTATATCTCAGTTTATTCATCTTTTTTCTTCTAAAAGAACCAATCTTTAAGATAAATAAGATATCAAATAGTTCTATTTTAATCTAATTAGATATAAAAATTGTGGTCTAAAATAAGCATAGACATTTTTTGTTGATCTCATCAAAGGTTAAATATGAAATTTAAAGCTAAACTATTTCAATATATGGAAATCTGTCATTTTTCCTCAACAATTTGAAAAGTAAAATGTGCCAACATAAATTGGGACGGAGGGAGTGTTTCACCGGAAATGAAATTTTGACTAAAGCTATAATTTAGAAGAACACACGTTATTGATAATCACAAGAATGTATAAAAGAAAGCAATTTGGATAGCCGGAATATATCTAATAAAACAAGTAAACCAAAGTATACTGAGATGATTTTTCGTGTCCCCAGTCATCTTCCTTTTATAGCTATTTTGGATGTATGTGTCTTGCTTTTGTCATAATACGGTTACTATGGGCAATAAATGACATTTAATGTTACTTTACATTATCATTACATTTAAGATAGATTCTCTAACGTTTTTAGCATTTAATGCTTATTAAATATTGTATTTGGACCCTCGGGTGCTGTCAGATTTATTTCATTGATTCTTCTTGATTATTGAACTTAAATGTCTTGAATAGGTACGGACGTTGAATCCTTTGAATAACCGGCCGTGCCTTTTCTTTTGCCTTTGCTCGCATCTATTACCACTTGTGCCTCTTGGCTAGTTGTAAATGTTTGACTATTTGACCTGCCTACATATCATAACACATCATCTCCATACTTCTTTAATATGTAAACTCAATATTTCGCAATACAAATAGTCCCCCCACTTATCATTTATTCATTAATTGAATATTTGAGAAGTGGATTTAATTAAAACGAGAATTTTTGTCACCATTAATGCTGTGACAGAATTGACGCTTCAATTGTCACTTCCATTTATGCGTTTCACACGTGTCACCTTTCTATTGGTTCTGCATGACATTTTAGGCTTTCTTTTCGGCTTCCCTGTTCATATAGTGTCAGATATCATTATTATGGTTCTTCCATCATTACACTTTTTTCTTTGACAGTTGATCATCAGTATAAATATAACTACTTTCTTTGTCTTTATTTCATAAAGTTTACTGAATGCTTTATTTCTCAAATCTCTATTTGTTTCTTCCTTGTATCATCCTTTTTCATTATGTCTTCATCGAACCCTAACCCTAGAAGGGCTTCCATTGTTGATACCTTCCTTGGTGCTCTTAGTAGGGGCAGAAGGGGAGGTAAGCACCGTAGTTCAGGATCTGTACGAGGCTCTTCTATTTTATCTCCTAGTCCTGGTCCTTCTTTTAGATCCAGAGGTTCCCTTTCTCAATAATCTTCCTCTAGGGGTAAAGAACCTTCTGAACCATTACGTAATCCTCTAGTAGAAAGGATAGTACCTATAGAATTGTCTTTTTATCATGACAGGGAATCTCTTAGAAATCAGGTTTCTACTTTAGATCGTGATGATGCTTTTTCCACTCAGATTACAGAAATTTTTGCTACTATAGTTCGTAAGGATTTCCATTGAAGTGATGACTTTCCTATTATTATTCCTTTCCCAAATCAGAGAATTACTTCTTACTTGACGGGGTTTTCTTTTGTTTATACATACCCTTTCACCTTAAGGTTCAGACCCGCTATTGACCCAGTGATTCTTGATTTTTGTCATTTCTTCAATGTTTGTTTGGGTCAAATTGGCTGGCCCAATCATATGGAGGGTTGTTGCCTGTTTAAGGCACTTAATCAATTCAGTTGGTGTTCCCTTTACTTTTCCTCACCTAATTCATCTTTACTCTCCTAGGTTTTTCTCAATGGTGTGTTCGCACTAGTAGCCAGGAGTAAGAGGGTTTTAGTGAGCCTTGAGGATGACAAGGACCATGACTGGTATGCCCGGTTTGTTGCTGCCCCCATTGCTGGTTTAGTGGGTGAAGATAACGTTGTCTTCCCTGAGAAGTGGAACTTTGCACGTAAGTCTTTTTTCGTACCCTTTTTTCTTCAAGTTTGTCAACTTTTCTAATTTTGCTTTTCTTTTTCCCTTTTTAGCAACCATGAGAGTTGTGGGAGATGTTCCCAATTTTGTGGCTGGGTGGACAAATTACTGAAGACCGCATCAATGGATGAGAGGTCTTGGAAGACACTTTTTAACCATTTTGGTTGGAAAGTAAAGAAGATGAGCTTCTTATTTTGTATTATCTTTCATGCACATGTTTCTCTTTATGGCTCTAATTTCAATCTATCATTTTATCAGGATTTGCTATTCGAGGAGTTACTACTGAGGTAGTTGCGTCTTCTCATGCCTCTTGGGAACCCGTATCTCTTTGGAAAGGGCTCAAGTAATAGTCTTGGGTTCTTCGTCGAAGAGAAAATCCGTTGAAGAAGAAGATTCCGAAGAAGAGGAAGATGGGGGCTCTTTGGTGACAAGGCCTCGTGCTCGAAGACCCATAATTTCCGATGACGAAGCATAGGTATCTCCCCGTCATTCTGTTCCTCTTTCTGAGTCCATTGAAGCACCGGTGGTAATTCCTGATGATGACATTGACCTTGGTAATACTCGTGAGTCCATTGAACAACTTTTTGTTAGCGGTTTTGATAGTAGAAGTTTAGGGCCCGTTTAAATGAAACACCCCTAGCCTCTTTTTCAACTCCCGTGCATGTGATTCCTTCATTGCCACTCACAGCTGTTAATGTTACTTCCTCAACTGTTCCTACCTCAACTGTTCTTACCTCTTCCACCACTCATCCTTTGACTATTCTTCTTCCAATCATTCATCATACTGAGGTAGGTTCTTCAAGTAGAAGTGTCGTTATGAGGAGTGTGGTTATTGAAGTTCCTGCTGAGAGCAGCCTTTTGAGGAAATTAGGTCAGGCAGATGTATGGCTGGAGCCTTCGATTGGCCCAATTAAAAAGTAAAGCTCGAGAACCATAGTTCCCTGACACTGATGAACGATATTGTGCATGCTACCTTGAAGGTATTTACCCCCTTTCTTTTTTTACTTTGTAATTTTTTATCTTTGGGATGCTATTTTCTCTTTCCCTTTTGTTACACAAATCTCATCGATACAAAAATGATGAACAGACTTGGAGCAAATAGCACGCGATTATCAACAGAGAGCACCCGATTCTCAGTTAGAGGCATTCAATTCGAAGGAGCAGTTCGAGAGTTTACAAATTGATGTGAAATTCTTACAATAGAGCAAGAGTACCTTAGAACAGCAGGTGCGAGCTTTTACCTTAGAGTTAGCAGTTGCAAAATATTCCTCAAGCCAAACAAAAAAAAAGAGTTTCTCGAGTCTTCCTTTTCAAAACAACTATCCAAGGCCAGTGAAGAGAATAGAGAGTTGAAGGTTCTCTTGAGTCAAAAAGAGACTTACTCTGGGGAGCTCGTGCAAAGCTTAACTCAAGCACAAGAAGACCTTCGAGTCTCTTCTGATATGGTGCAGCTTTAGAAAGCTCTCATGCCTCTCTTCAAGCTTCTTACAACTTTGCCCTGGCTGAAACTGAGGAGCTAAATAATGATATTGTTGATTAGGAAAGGGATTATGAGACCCTTAAAGAGAAATCTATTGTTGAGGCAAGTTTGGCATTTCTGATCTCACGTCGTGATACCCTGATTGAAGTTGGCCAAGAAAGTTTCAACTTAGAGTCTGAGTTGGCTAAGATCAGTGAAACTGTTGAGAAGGCTCAACAAACTCAAAATCTTCCTTCTCATGTGGTCGAGCTTCCGTGAATGTTGAAGTTGATAAAGATATTCCAACTCTTCCAAAACCCTGTCGAGCCTATTGCTGCGAGTCATGATCAACCCGCAACTGTTGATGCTCCTGCCCAAGTTGAGCCCGTTGCCGTTGATGCACCTTCTTCAATCCCTCATCTTCTTAGTGAAAAAATTAAACTGTCTTGAATTCTCTCTTTTTTGCATGTACCTCTTTGGAAGGTTATGTTAAAAATTCTTGGTTTTGTTTGAGGGTTTATTTTGGAAAACGCAAGTTCCCAAGCCTTTTTCATGGGGCAATTTGTATGAACAATTCGTAGTTTTTCGATGAAGTTCGTACTTAGTCTTAAGGTTTTAAGTATTAAGAAATTTTTATGTTATTATCTTGAACTTTAGTTTGTTTTATTCTTGCCTTTATTTTTAAGGACTTACAGCATAATTTGCACAAAATGCTTCTGCTAACATCATCAATAATTATATTAAACATAAATTTTATAAAAGATGGCCCTTTTATATTCAACACTTAATGAAGAAGATGTCTCAACTTCATAATGGTGTTAACATACGATAAAAAAAAATAGGAACACACATGTTTCTTTTTTGAAATTTTATTTGAACTTTGTCTAGTATATAAATAATGTTATATATATATATATATATATATATATATATATATATATATATATATATATATATATTTGAATTACATCTATAACTTCTCGTAACTATTTTTCTTGTAATAAATTTTTATGAAAAAAAAATAATAAGCATGAGGTTTTTCTTTATAACCCGTTTCAAATCAATAAACACAAGGTTTTTCTTTATAACCTCCTTTAGTACATAGCTTTTACTCTAACTACTGTAAGATTTTTTTTAGCCTTGGCTTATGACTTTGTGACTTTTACTATGCACTTGACTTTTTAAGGCTTGATTTTTCTTCAATCTTCTTTGCCTTCTTTATACACATACTTGTGTATATTATGTAGTCCCCCAAGTATTTGAGTGTTGAAGTATGAAGCCTTGAGCACTTAATTATTTCTCTCATTTGGTCCTTTTCTTGAAAAGGAAAATCATACGGGACTTGAAGGTGCAATTTTTGATGAAGATTGCTTAACCCGTTTGTATTTCTATCAGAATAATTATAACCCTAGGCCAGGAATTTTAGTTTACTGTGTGCCTTACAAGTCGTGACTCATCATTTAGTACAGATTAGCTTTTGCCTATCATCTAAAATCATTACTAAAATTTTAGTAATTAAAAAATAAACTTTCAAATATGGGTACCTAACCGTGGGTATTCCTTAGAAATAGTATCTCTTCAGGTGACCAGCATTCTAATGCGAAGGAAGTACTTTTCCATACATTGTTTCCAACTCATATGCTCATTTGCCTGCATTACCACGGATCATATAGGGTCATTCTCATGTTAGACCTAATTTTCCCGTATTAGTTTTCTTTGTAGATTGAAAACCCTTTTTGAGCACAAAGTTCCTAATTTTGAAAAATCTGAAGCGTGTTTTCCGATGGCAGTACTGTTCTATGAATTGTTTTTGTGAAATATCTGAGGCGTGCTTTCCTTCTTCCTTCAAGTAAATCGAGGCTTACACGCATTTCTTCGTCATTAAACTCTTCAGTTGTATGTGTAAACATCGTACTTGGTTCTCCTATCTCAACTGGAATTAACGCTTCTACTTCATAAACCAGTGAAAATGGTGTTTCTCCCGTACTTGTTTTTGTTGTTGTTTTATATGCTCATAAAACACCAGGTAACACTTTTGCCCAATTTCCTTTTGACTCTTCTAAATGTTTTTTAAATTATTGATAATAACCTTATTCGTTAACTCTGCTTTCACATTACCCATCGGATGGTAAGGTGATGTAACCCCTCTGATCTGCCAACTTTAAAAAACAATCGTGATTGGAGTTCCTATAAACTGAGGGCCAATATCACATATGATCTCTTTGGTACACTGAATCGGCATATGATATTCCGCAAAATAAAATCTTTGGCATCATTTTCTCGTACCTGCTTGAATTCCCATGCCTGTACCCATTTAGTAAAATAATAAGTAAGCACGAGCAGAAATTTTACATGTCCTTTTGCTTGCGGTAATGGACCCACGATATCCAGTCCCCATTTCATTAATGCCCATAATGAGATGACCGGATGTAATAATCTTGCGGATTTATGCATATTGTTACCGTACCATTGACATTTATCACATTTGGCCAGGAAACTTTCTACTCTTCTTCTTCCATTTTAGGCCAGTAATAACCTGCTCTAATTAAGGTTCTTACCATTGATCTTCCTCCTACGTGATTCCCACAATGCCTTTCGTGTATTTTTCTTGTTACGTACTCTGTTTGAGAAGGTCTGAGACATCTGGCTAAGTGACCACCGAACATTTTACGATATAAGTTGCCCTTGTTTAAGTAGCACCGAGCAGCCTTTTTTCAAAGCGTATGAGCTTTTTTCTTGTCATCAAGGACGGTTCTATACTACAAAAAAGCAACAATCTCATTCCTTCGATCCTAAGTTAAATATTATTAAAATTTACCTCATTATTGTTAGGGTCGAGAACTGAATGAAATAAATGAATAATCGAGGTGCCTGCATCACTGGCCACGTCAACCGCAGATGCGAGATTAGTTAAGGCGTCTACTTTGAGATTTTCATCCTTTGGTATTTGTGTAACTTTCTAGGTTTGAAATTTCTTTATTAATTCCCACACCTTTTATAAATACTGTTGCATCCTTGTTCGGTTGTATAAGTCCCCAGCAGGGGCGAAGCCACCTTTAACAAAGGGTATATTACGAAAATTTACACTGTGTATGTTAGCAAAATACTAATTTTAGATGTATAAAATACATATTGAATACTTTTATCGAGAACATTTTTTTTGTTCTTTCAAGTGTGAACATCCTTGGAATCATTTCTGGCTTCGCCACTGGTCCCCAACATGTGATTAACCACGTGTTGTGAATCGTTTTTTATTATAATCTGATTTATGCCAAGTTCCCGTGCCAATTCTAAACCTAGAATCACAACCTCATACTCTGCCTCATTGATAGTTATATAATGACATTTAGTAGCTTGTCGAATGGTTTTACCCGTAGGTACTACCAAAACAATCCCTAAACCTGCACATTTTACGCTAGATGAACCATCAGCGAATAAAGTCCAAGTTCCCGGATTAGATCCATTGAGCACCGGTAATTCTTTTTCTGCTTCTAATAGCATCCCTTGGCTAAAATCAGCCTAGAAATCTGCTAACACTTGCAATATAGAAGTGTTCCTCCTGATATTTTCACTTAAGGTGTTCCTTCATGAGCCACTTGCAAAGTGTCCCATATTTCCTTAGCAGTTGTAAAGCTTTGGATCCTACTGTACTCATCTGGTCCTAGTCCACATACAAGCCACTTCTTGGGCTTAGCATATTTCTCCCACTTCCTCAAGTCCTCAGTAGTACAGTCAGCCCTTATCTTTGGCATATCAATTCCTTCAGCATTCTTCTTTGTGGTTGCTAGGGGGCCATCAGTGACTATGTCCCAAAGTTCATAATCTTCCCCTATAATGTGATCTCTCATCATGTTTTTTCACCAAGAGTAGTAGTGGCCATTAAAGAGTGAAGGCCTATCAGTGGATTGCCTTTCCCAGTTTTGAGGTGGTGCACTCTTCTTGATCTATTCCTAAGGTATTATCCTCTTCAAGGATAACCTTCTCTTATACCAATTTATATTCTAAATGTCAATACCACACAAGGGGGGGTGATTTGTGTGGCACCTAATTTTTTGCTTAAACTGCTTCTGGAAGGACTTGGTTCTTCTATATGCACTTTCTACTATTGCTTCTAGATAAAGCTGAAAGATACAATATGAAAAAACCTACTACAATTGAACTAGAAGTAAAGAAATACACATAAAACTTTTTATGGAGTTGGTTCTTCAATCTGGTTCATGTAGTTTCTAGTTTACACACTTGAATCACACATGAACTGCTTGCAAAAAGCCTTGCTATTTTTCTCCCAATTCACGTTTAACTTCTGCGTTTTTGTGCAACACATATAATATGAGTACATCCTGCAATTTATAGAGTTAGTAAATGAAGAAATAACTAGAGTTCTGATGCAACTCTTTTTTGGTGGAAGAGTTATAGTTGATTCAACTTCTAACTCCTTCCCCATCTTGAATTTTGTTCTTTTTGATTAAGGACTCCTTCTACTTATCAATTATGCAACCTTTTCGATCAGTAGATATTAAATACACTAATTTAAGCTTTCTTTCATGTATAACCCCCATGCTTGAATCTACCCATTTTTGTACACCTGAGGGATGGACCTGGTTCATCATGAGTTCCTTTGTCAGTCTTTAAAACTAACCTTTACTTGGACCAACACATGGGGTCGGTTGTACTCATACTACACTCTGAGCTTCTTTTGTTGATCATCTTCAGGATGCCAAGGTGTTTTCAAAGAATGGTTTGAGGTCTATCTACCATCAATTGAGGATTAGGGCATCTGGTGTCCCTAAGACAACGTTTCGGACTCAGTGTGGGCGTTATGAGTTTCTAGTGATGTAATTTGGGCTGACAAATGCCCCAGAAACATCTACAAATTTGATGAAATAGGTATTCAAACTCTATTTGGATTCCTTTGTGATTGTGTTTATTGATGATATCTTGATCTACTCCCTTAGCCTAGAGGAGTTTGAGCAACATCTTCAGATTGTACTTCAGGCTCTAAGAGATAGCCAGTTATATGTTATGTTTTCAAAGTGCGAGTTTTGGATGGACTCAATCGCCTTCTTGAGGCACATAGTATCATTAGAGGGCATTTATGTGGATCCTAAGAAGATTGAGGCAGTTCAGAACTGGCCTAGGGCTACTTTAACTATGGAGATCCAGAGTTTCTTGGATTTGGCTAGATATTATCATCAGTTCATCTAGGGGTTTTCATCTACAATAGCTTCATTGACTAGGTTGACCTAAAAGGGTGCCCTATTCAGATGGTCAGACAAGTGTGAGGCGACATTATAAAAGCTCAAGACTATTTTGACTATGACACCGATGTTGGTATTGCCCACAAGTTTAGGATCTTACATGATATATTATGATGCATCTCATATTAGACTCGGTGTGGTATTGATGTAGAACAGAAGGGTGATAGCATATGCATCACGGCAGTTGAAGGTTCATGAGAAGAATTACTCTATTCATGACTTAAAGTTGGTAGCCATTGTTCATGTGCTAAAGATTTGGAGGCAATATCTTTATGGCATTTCATGTGAGGTATTCATAGATCATCAGAGTATACAGTATTTGTTCAAACTAAAGGAGCTCAATTTTAGGCAGATGATGTGATTGGAGCTATTGAAAGACTATGATATCACCATCTTGTATTATCCTAGGAAGGCCAGTATGGTGGCTGATGCCATGAGTAGAAAGGCATTGGGTATGAGCAGCCCTTCGTACATTCCAGTCGGTGAGAGACCACTTGCATCATATGTTCAGGCTTGGGCCAATCAGTTTATAATGTTGAATATTTCAGAGACCACTCATGTTTTAGCTTGTACATTCGCTCGTTCTTCCTTGTTTGTGTGCATTAGGGAGCGACAGTATGATGACCCTTGTTTGTTTCTCCTTAGGGATACTGTGTGTCATGGTAGTACCAAGCAAGTTATTGTTGAAGATGAGGTAGTTTTGAGGATCTAGGGTCATATTTGTGTGCCTAATGTAGATGAACTTCATGAGTTGATTCTTGAAAAGGCTCATAATTCCCGGTATTATAGTCATCTAGGTTCTACCACGAAGTATAAGGACTTGCGGCAGCATTGTTGGTGGAGAAGGATGAAGAAGGATATAGTTGCATATAGAGCTCGGCTATCATATTTTAATCAAGTAAAGTAAGAGCATCAGAGACCTGGTGCTTTGCTTCAGAAGTTAGAGATTCTTGAGTGGATGTGGGACCATATCACTATGGATTTTATTGTTGGACTCCCATGAACTTAGAGAAAGTTTGATGCGGTATGAGTTATTATGGATAGGCTGACCAAGTCGGTGCACTTCATTCTTGTGGCAGTTACCTATTTTTCAGAGTGGTTAGCTGAGATATTGATCTACAAGATCATTTGATTTCAGTTTGTGCATGTTTCTATCATTTTGATCGAGGTACACAATTCACGTTGCACCTTTGGAGGGCATTACAGAGTGAGTTGGGGATGCAGGTTGAGTTGAGCACATCATTTCATCCTCAGACGGATAGACATTCCGAGTGCACTATTTAGATATTTGAGGATATGCTTCGCACTTGTGTTATATCTCTGGAGGTTCTTGGGATCAGTTATTGCCACATGCGGAGTTTACCTACAATAATAGCTACCGGTCGTGCATTCATATGGCTCTCTATGATGCATTATACGGGAGGCGGTGCCATTTGCCAATTAGATGGTTTGAGTCGAGGGAGGCTTGGTTGTTGGGGACATATTTGGTACAAGATGCCTTAGATAATGTCAAGATTATTCAGGATCGACTTCGCACAACTTATTCTAGGAAAAAGAGTCAACTTATTCTAGGAAAAAGAGTTATGTCGACTGTAGAGTTCGTGATATTGCATTCATGGTCGAAGAGAAAGTATTGCTCCGGGTTTCACCCATGAAGGATATGATGAGGTTCGGAAAGAAGGTCAAGTTGAGCCCTAGGTATATCGGACCTTTTGAGATTCTTCAGAGAGTGGGTGAGGTGCTTCTAAGCTCACATTACCACCCAGTTTATCAGCAGTTCATTTGGTGTTCCATGTCTCCATGCCTTATAATTATCACGATGTTCCATCCCATGTGTTAGATTTAGTTCAGTCCAATTGGACAAGGATTTGACTTATGAGGAAGAGCTGGTGGCTATTCTAGCCTGGCAGGTTCATCAGTTGAGGTCGAAGATTTATCCTTCAGTTTGAGTGTTATAGAGAAATCGGCCTATTGAGGAAGCTCATTGCAAGTTCGAGTCAGATATACGAAGTAGATATCCACACCTTTTCACCAGTCTAGGTACTTCTCTATGACTGTTTGAGGACGAACGGTTATTTTAGAGGTGGAGAATGTGATGACCCAATAGGTCATCTAGAGTTTTAGAACCTAATCATGTGTTTTGAAGCCTCCAATAGCTTCGTTAAGCCTTCCTTGATTTGCATGCACAGTCCGGATGTTTTTCTGGATAGCGTTTATGTAAAAAATTGATAAAATATGAAATTTTTCATTAAAAATCCATTTGAGTTGACTTTGGTCAACATTTTGAGCAAATGGATTCGGATCCCTGTTTTGACCCGATATATTCGTATCGTGATTTGGGACTTGGGTGTATCTCTGTTAAATCGAATTCGGAGGTCCCTACCTCGAGTTTTCATATTTTGTTAAAAATTTGAAGTTTGAAGGCTTAATGAATCTAAAAGTTTGACCAATATTTGACCTTATTGATATCGGGTTCGTATTTTGGTTTCGGAACCCGGTATAGGTCTGCTACTATATTTATGACTTGTTTGTCGAATTTGGTGAAAGATATAGTTAGTATGATGTGATTCGGACGTCCGGTTGTTAAAATAGAAGTTCTAAATTTTTCTTAAAAATTTCATTTAATTTGGTGTCCAATTTGTAGTTCTAGGTGTTATTTTGGCGATTTGATTATGCGACCAAGTTCGTAAGAAATTTTTGGACTTGTGTGCATGTTTAGTTTGGAGGCCCGAGGGATCGAGTGAGTTTCAGATAGGCTACAGAGTGGTTTGGACAAAGTTCGCAATCGCGATCAAATCATTGCAATTGCGAATAAATCATTGCAATTGTGATGATAGCAGAAATGTTGGGACTTCGCATTTGCGAAGGTTTTCCCGCATTTGCGAAGGTTTTCCCGCATTTGCGAGGTTCGCAAAGCGAAACACATGTCGCAATGCGACATTTGCAACTGGTGAAAATTTGAGTAAGACGGGATTTTCTCTCATTCTTCAAATTTTCAAACCTAGAGAACCCTAGAGGCAATTTTTCCAAGAGCCCTTCTTCCCCAATTCATTGATAAGTAATTCTAACCTATTTTATTTTATTTTTCCATTACATTTCATAAGATTTCAGCCTAAAATCTAGGATTTTTATAGTGGAAATTAGGGGTTTGGATAGAATTAGAAATTTTGTAAAATATAGATTTAGACCTCAAATTGAGGTCAGATTTCAGAACAAATTTTATAATAGGGCTCGAGGGTAAATGGGTAATCGGATTTTGGTCCGAATTTTGAGTTTGGGCCAAAGGACTCTAGGAATTGACTTTTGTTAATTGTTTTAATAATAACCTAAATTGAACCTTTTTAATTCGTGGATAGTTCCTAAGGCTTATTTTGAATCATTTGGTTGGTAATTTGCTAGATTTTATGGGTTCGGAGGCTTGTTTGAAAGGCAACGTTGTGGTTGAGCTTTCAGTTGATCTTTAGAGCCAGGTAAGTATCCTGGTTAACCTTGACTTGAGAGATTAGGACTTGTTTTCTATTTTCTACTTGTTTATATGTCGAATACAACATATATGTGAGGTGACGAGTACTCATGCGTTATTGTTGGGTTAAAGCATGCGGGTGGGAATTGTTTCTTGTAATTTATTTCTTTCCTTGATCACGATATTCATGCTTAGACTAGTTAATCACTAAATTGGTCGTTCTTTCTGCATTTATGGGCTCTCTATGATAATTGAGTATTTTTTTATGAAGTTGAGGTTGGTTTGGTGGAATCAAAGTTGGCGTAAATCTTATTGTTATATGGTAAGACATAGTGTTAATGCATGAAGGGTGATATCGTGCTGTATTTGAGTGTTAATGCGCGCAGGGTGATGATGTGACATATTATAAGAGTTAATACACGAAGGATGATGCCATTCCATATTTTGAGATTTAATGCACGATGGGTGATGTCATACTGTATCTATTGATTCATGATGAAAGTGAGAGTAAAAGCACGAAAGGTGATGTCGTGCCGTTATTATTGCTTCATAGTGAGGTTGAGAGTAAAAGCACGAAGGGTGATACCGTGCAGTTTTATTCATCATGTTTATTCATTTTATTGGTTAAAGTCATTTATTATTTCTTGTTATCATTTCCTACTCTACTTATCTTATCGTGTACCCCTTTCGCATGTTTCCTCGTAACAGTATATGTTTAGCCTTTACTGTTATTATGTTGTATGTATATTGTTATTTGCATAAGTTTATTTACGTGAGTGTCGTCATAGACTCGCCACTACCTCGTCGAGGTTAGGCTCGGCACATATAGAGTACATGGGATCTGTTGTACTCATACTATACTCTACACTTCTTGTGTAGATTTTGGTATTGGTCATAGTTGTCCATGAGGTGCATTATCTCGGATCAGCTGACTTGGAGACTCGAGGTAGATTTGCTAGCGTCCATAAACCTTAAAGTCCCTTTGTTTTTCCGCTATTACTACTCTTTTCATTTGAGACAATTGTACTTATTTCAGACTCTATTTGTTGAAATTCTAGAAGCCTGGGAACTTGTGGCTCCAGATCCGGGTTGTATTAGATATTGGTTCATTACGCTATTTCGCACTTTATTTTGAACTTCATTTTTGTTGAATTAGTTCTACTGATTTAAATTGATTAAAATTAACTGAAAGATCCTCTAATATTGACTTGTATAACCAGTGAAATGTTAGACGCCATCAAGATCCCGAATATAGGAATTTCAGGTCGTGACATATCGTCTTCAATGTTAAATTCAGCATAACTAGCAACCCTTACGGAGTAAGAGAATATTGGTATCTTTTGGTTACTTTAATATTAACTAAATATTTTCTCACACTCATTCTTTTACATATCACCTATAGCAATCTATCATACTCTATTGTAATTGGTTACTTAATAATACACTATGGAGAATAGCTATAATATACTGAATTATTCTCCACGATAGCCTCACCCTCCAGTATAATGCAACTTTAATTTTCTTCTCTTTAGATATTATGGCAAAATGCAAAAAAAAGTTAAGTAAACAAAAACTTTGAAATGAGTAAAAGAAAATAAAAAGGATGCAAAAAACTGAACTTTTTAAGAAAAGTAAAACTCCTTAAATAGGCAAAAAAAATTATGTGGGGTACAATAATTGGAGGGCATAGCACATTAATTAAACGCGCTACATATATAACGCAGTAAAGCGATGCGCTATACCCACCAATTATTGATGATCAGACAATTAATAAGTATTGCGCACAGATGTCATGTGTTATACCTTAACGGGCAAAAGTATTGTTAAGGTATAGTGCATCCCATCTATGCGCTATACATAAAATAGTCACATATTTTTTTCCATCTATTATTGTGCTTTGAGTCCAAAAAATCACACTTTGATTCCGGATTCTTTGTAGAAGGCTCAAAAACTTCTTAAAGTTATGTGATATGCACCAAAATGTACATTCAAAATTACACTTGCTGACAAGTAGCATACTATTCAGGGGCGAATTTATCTTAGCCCGAGCGGTCTCACGTGACACAGATTCGTCAAATTGTTTTACTAATTAATTATGTAAAATTCTAAAGAAATAACAAGAACACAATAAAAACAAATAAAGTGACACTACTTGTTGCAAAAAGCTATGTAGCTTAACGGTTAGAGGCTGAAGAATTCTTTGTAAGGTCGTGAGTTCGAACCTATCGTAGGAACATTTTATGTTTTAAGCACGGAACTTATAAGTGGACTGAAGTCATAAATAAAGAGATCAACACATCACAATTTTTAAATTGGAGGAACGTTGATGCTTTCTTTTTAAGTTGTATTTTTTTATTGCTTATTTTTTAAAATATAATATTTTATTTATTTTTCACGCTAGTGATGACACCGCTAAAAAATAATTTCTGCGTACGCCACTGATATTGTTAGTCTGTCACTTTTATCACATCATATTTTGTACTCTGTCCATTCACTTTTAGTTGTCATGTTTTATTTTTCGAGAGTCAAATAATATAAACTTTAACCAATGTTTTAATATGTATATTTGCAGCATATCGATATGAGACGAATTACAAATTATAATACTTTTCGTATAGTTTTCGAATATCTAAGTTTAATTTTAAAATATTAAAACATTTAATCCAATTTAGTTTCAAATATTAGTTAAATTAACACTCAAAAAGTGAAACATGATAAATAAAAGTGAATAGAGAAAGTATTAAACTTTTAAGTATAAAATAATAATAATAATTAGGCCATCAATTCCAAACAAATTGAAGCATATGATTATGCAGATTCATCATAAATTGACAAAATTCATCATAGCTTTTCTCCTTTTATCTAGGCTTGAGATGGGCAATGTAAGCAAACACACAAAGCAGACACCTTAACCCTTCTCTTTTATGGAGATTTAAAATCAATAATGTAAGCAAACTCACACGAGGGAAGTAAGTAAACTGTTCTTGATTTTCCGGTAGGCCAATCAATAAATCTATTTAAGAGCCCACAAATGCTCAAAGACAAGGTCATAAAGTCTAGGGGCTACTAGCATAGGCCTAGGTCCTTGCTCATATTTCATGGACCCATCTACGTTCCATAGACCTCAATAATTCATAAGGTCAATAACCTTTGCATTAAATATTGGTTGGTGTGCACATTTCTAAGGTCCAACTTTGTCATACACAAAATGCTATAATAACTCATTTTCTTTTAACTCTTCAATTTGAAAACAAAAAAGAAGTGGCATAAGAAAGTACTCTTTTGTCACAACCAGAATGTGGTAAATTAAAACTCGACAACATAAACGAATTAGAATATTAAACTCACAAGCTTTAAATTCTGACTTCGTCTTTGTCCGTATACAACAAAAAATCGAATTAATTGGACCAGCTGATGATTTTTTAAAATTAATAGTCCTTGTCACATGCTCATTCTTATTTCTATTTTGCTGGTCTATGTGGACCAATTCATAAATGGAAGAATAATTAGGTTAACCAACTAAAGGAGGAAATAACCCGAGTTGTAATCTCAGAAAATAGTGTTCAGAGTTCCAGATCAGTAACACAAGGAGTCCGGAACCAAAGTGTTGTTAAATTAAAAAAAATGTTTTTATGTGTTTTAAAAAAAAATGTGAATATATACAACGCCACTTTATGTGGCGTTGTATACTAACGGTGACGGCTCCGTTAGTATACAACGCCACAGTAGGTGGCGTTGTGTAATGGAGTTTATGTACAACGCCACATATTCAAGCGTTGTACGTTCTTCATCCAGTGAACAGTCCAACGCCTGAATAGGTGGCGTTGTATAACCACCTTGGCCTAAATTCTACAGCATTTCTCACCACCCGGGCCTAAATTCTACAACATTTCTCACCACCCCGAGCGAATTATAAGAACTTTTTTATATTGCCCGCTAAGTGTCATATTAAACAACAATTGCTTAAACAATTTAAGTGGTTAGAACGTAGAGTAAATGGAAGTGTGGAATAAATAATTTCTACTATGTGTTTAGTTCATTTGTATGTTTTTCATTCTTATTAAGTTATGTTTGTGTTTGTGTTTGTGTTCTAATAATTTAAGTTTAAGTTAAATATTATGTATTAATAGACGAAATAATTAAATACTAAACAATAAACGAAATAATAAAATAAATGATGAACTAAAAAACGAAATAATAAAACAAATGATGAACTAAAAATTTAATAGATATATTTAATTAAATATTGTTTTTACAAAAAATATTATTTACAACATATACAAGATATAAAGTAACTATCTTGTATGTGTCCCGTAATGTGTGTGCTTCAAAGCAGCCGTCGGCCTCAGGCGCATCCCCGCCCGTCCAGGTACGCTATCAGGATCATCATCATCGAATTTCCTCCTAATAGCTGGATGTTGCTCAGGATGACATGCAGCAGTCGTGCTGTCAGGTCCAACAGAATACTACATAATAAAGTAAAAATTAGTTTATAAAAGCACATAATAATTTATAATTAATAGTTTTATTATCTTACCATCATAGCGTCTGGATCCTGTATGTAGTCATCTGCCGCATCGTCAACTGAAGCCTGAACAAGGAGATTATTATAATATAATAAATAAAATAAGTTATAGTTAAAAGAAATTTCATATTCATAAGTAATAAACTCATACCCGAGCATGCGAAGAGCTCCCAAAACTTAGCCGGCGGCCACTGGATATACCCTCAGATGTGGTAGATGCTCAGATGTGGTAGATGGGCCAGGGTAGTATGCACCCCAATCCGCCGCTTGAAAATCAGAGCCCGTGATCAATAATGGACCATGTGGGGTCATCTGTGAAGGGCCTGCAGTGTCGTATATACCAAGGCTGTAAGACGGAATGTCCGTCTCATCACCGGGAGCATCACCGGGAGCATCACCGGCCTCATCGGGAGCATCCTGCTGGACACCATGTCCTCGGGCAGCACGAGGTCGCCGGGCAGCACCTGGTCGTCGGGCAGCAGGTCGTCTGGCACCAGCAGGTCGTGGAATACCACGACCTCGCCGGTATGTGGGTGGATCAATATAATCAGCATCATGTGCTAAGCGCTGATCCGATCTGGCACGCTGTAGTGTCTCGGCAGCCACTGTCATGAATCGCCGACCATAATCCATAATTACCACGGGATCGTGCGCATAATCCTGCATCTCCCACCCCATACGGTAGACGGTATGCAATCCAATGGCCTGCACAAAAGTAAATAATGTAAACTAGGTTTAACTCACAACATTATATGTACATTATTAAATATAACATAAAACTTACCAGAGCCTCGTGTCTCCCGGCGTATGAGACGTACCGCCCATCTACCTGATGCACTGGGTTGCCGACAAATAGACGGGACACTGTACGGTACCATGCTAGATACCCTGCAATAGGATTGTGCTGTGGAGGTGGGATCAAATCACCTCGGCTATCCCAAATGCCCAGCTGAGTCTGGAGCCAGCCTAATAAGGTGTCGTCCACCCTGCTACGATCATCCCTCTCATAATGTGTAGGATGCCATGAAGGATGAGGCGGTATAGGCTGCAGCATGCCAAACTGACGATAAACTCGCTCTGAGGCATGATGCTCCACTATATCTAGGCATGTGAGAGGGACAGAAGACCTCCAAATAGCCCGGCCTAGAGTACAGTATCCTGGGAGGGTAGCTAGAAACTCCTCACTATAGGGTGTCCAGATGAACTATCAAATAACAACACAAATGGTTAGTATTCGTAACACTAATTTAAACAATAATTGGTACGTTTAGTTAGATTTTTACCTGTGCATCCTCTAGGAAGTCTAACACATCCCTGACGGCTGGAAGATTATGATGGGTATCAAATCCCCGCGTATATCCACGTCGCATGACCCACCTTGCAGCTAAAGGAAGGTCTGGTAATGCGACGTCAGCTGGTATCAGTGGAAAAGGTGGGCTGAGCTGCACAAATCGCTCCCAAACCCAAATCTAACATAGAAAGCTGATGTATACTGTGAGATAAACTATATTTAGGTAGATTTAACTGGGGGCGGATATTTTTATTGAATATGTTCTCACCTGTAGAAGGGGTAGGAAGCCGCAGATATCTCTCTATGTGCCCATAGAAGCCCGACACATCTGCCTGTACAGGAATGCGAGGACAGCAACACCCCAGCTGTATGTAGCTGTATCCTCGAACTGTGTAATGTGGTGTAGAAACCGGAGGCTAACAAGATTACCCGAAGTGTTCGGGAACAAGACACCCCCAAATAAAAGGAGCAAGCAGCAACCTAGTGTAGTGGCTCACAACCTCCTCCTCCGAGTCATCAGTAATATGAGGGTGGAGCTGCTCCAGACGCTGTCTAATAGGGGTTAACGGTACCCGACTGATCCCAGCCCTATGATCAACGGCCTCCGGCCTCAAACATGTCAGCATCTCTAGCAAATCCCAATACATCTCGCGGAGGAAATGCCTCATGCCCGACGGAAAAAGAACATGTAACCCATCGGCTGGCAGGCCGTATAAAACCTCTACGTCCTGCAACGTAATAGTGGCCTCGCCAATGGGAAGGTGGAAGGTGTGCGTCTCCGGTCGCCACCGCTCAATGATGGCCGTGATCACTGAGTAATCGAGCTGTATCCGGCCAATCCGAATAATCCTGTAGAATCCCATCACCTCCAAGTGATGGACGACTCTAGGATGTAAATCTCGGGCACTAAGGAAATCCCATAATATATCGATCCGCCGACCCCGGAATGTGTCGGTCAATAACTGTCCGTCCCATATATATTCAGATCGCTGCTGCGGCTGTAGGCCTAATAGCTCTAAGCTCCTAGGGCCAGGATGTATGGGCGCATCCATGTCGTCGACTGTAAAATTAAAAATTTAATAACTTGTAAAAGTTACACATTTAATAATTTAATTGTATAAATTGCTGATAATAGCTATGTATATTTTTTATAATTTAAAGTTACATTTTTAAATATTTTATTGTGTACATTAAATATTTTTAAGCTCCCGGGCTCGATGTTTTTGAGCTCCCGTGTTCGATAATTTTTAATAACTTAATTTTAAGGCCCAGCGGCACCAAACTAGTATTAATAGCTATGTGTATGCATATAATTATAAAATATATATAGAATAATTGAATTGTCTAAATTAAATATTTTTGAGCTCCCGGGCTCGATGTTTTTGAGCTCCCGGATTCGATAATTTTTAATAACTTAATTTTAAGGCCCAGCGGCACCAAACTATTATTAATAGCTGTGTGTATGCATATAATTATAAAATATATTTAGAATAATTGAATTGTCTAAATCAAATATTTTTGAGCTCCCGGGCTCGATGTTTTTGAGCTCCCGGATTCGATAATTTTTAATAACTTAATTTTAAGGCCCAGCGGCACCAAACTATTATTAATAGCTATGTGTATGCATATAATTATAAAATACATTTCGAATAATTAAATTGTCTAAATTAAATATTTTTGAGCTCCCGGGCTCGATGTTTTTGAGCTCTCGGATTCGATAATTTTTAATAACTTAATTTTAAGGCCCAGCGGCACCAAACTATTATTAATAGCTATATTACGCATATAATTATAAAATACATTTAGAATAATTAAATTGTTTAAATTAAATATTTTTGAGCTCCCGGGTTCGATAATTTTTAATAACTTAATTTTGGGGCCCAACGGCACCAACTATTATTAATGGCTATGTATCCCCGACTCGATAATTTTTGAGCTCCCGGGTTCGATAATTTTTTAGCTCCCGGGTTCAATAATTTTTGAGCTCCCGGGTTCGATAATTTTTAATAACTTAATTTTGAGTATCAAAATTACAAGGTAAATACTACACATTACTACGCTACAAGGCTCTAAAATTTCCTATCCTAAAAAGAGTCTATGTTTTACTACGCTAAAAAGGTCTCTATTTTACAACTAACAACTAATATAAATTACACAAATATGAATAAACAACTAACATTTCTAACAAGTAATCTAAAATATAAACTAGTTCGAAAAATAACATAAAATAACTAAAACTAACTAAAACTAAAACTAACAAGTAATATAACAAGTTCGGAAACTAACAAGTAATCTAACAAGTTCGGAAACTAACAAGTAATCTAAAATACAAACTAGTTCGGAAACTAAAAAATAGTAGTATAAACATACCTTTTTATGGATGAATATACTAATATAAAGCTTCCAAATTCGTCTACCCACGAAGCCAATAGCGTAAAACTATAACGGGACTTATATGTATAACCCGGGGGACCAAATTTTTTTTTTTAATTTTGTCGACTGGTCGCGGTGTGGGAAGAGGGGGGACCGACTGGTTTTTTTAATTTTGAAGAAGAAGAAGAATTGTGAGGAAGAAGACGGGAGGAGGGTTTTAATAATGGGTTCAACGCCACCTACTATGGCGTTGAACCTGACAGATTATTAAATAAAGGTTCAACGCCATAGTAGATGGCGTTGTACATAACGGACGTTATGTACAACGCTATCAGCTATGGCGTTGTATATACTTATGTTTTTTTTAACTTATTTTCGACACAAATTTTTAATTTAACAATACTTTAGTTCCGGATTCGTAACACAAGTATAGGGGAGAGGAGAAGGAGGTGAGTAGCTAGGGACAAACATGTATCACATGGTTCTAAAGTACAAAAAGTAGTTACTGTATAATTTGTTGTTATTGTCTTTTGGAAGTGTCTTCTTTAAAATCTGATTCCTAGGGAGTAGGGAACTGGTTTTACTGTTTTTACATTTGGATTCTTAATATGGCAAGTTCTTGAAAATAGGATGCTTTAGCATAAAATTCTCCTATAAAAAATACCACAAATTAAATAGTTCACTCAAGTTTTCTCCAAACTATTCTTTTCTCCAATCTATTCTTCTCTCCAAAGAAGCCACCTTTTTGCCCATCAGGCAATTCTTGAGTTAATGAGGGAAAAAAACTAGTGTTGTCAGAACTCTTCTTTGGCTTAAAAAGAACTGCATAGTGAATATGCTCTTTTTGAAGGTGAGTTTTTAACCATAAAGTTATTTTTTTGTGATATGAGTTACGAAGTTGTGAAAGTATCCACTAATACGTGTAGTAGGGTACATCATCTACATTACATCTCTTGAAATGCGGCCCTTCTCCTAAACTTTGCGTGAATGCAGAATATTTTGTGCGCCAAATTGCATTTTTTAGTGAGGCAGCTCGTTTTATAGGTACACAGACGAGCCATTACTACTAATATGTGCAATAGGGTACGCCTCTGTTAATATTACTCAGTTGATATGGAAATAAATGACTATGATTATTGGTGATATAGTACTCTCTATTTCATTTTAGATGACACGCTTTTCTTATTAGTCCGTATAAAATAGAATTACGCATTTTCGCAATTGGAACTAATTTAACTTTAAACCCTTTATTATTACTCATTTTATCTTTAATGAGAAGTTTTTATAACCACATAAATATCATGATCCCACAAAGATTTTATCCCTCAGGCTTTTAAGACACTACAAGAAATATGTTAAATCGTGGAGGCTTATTTGTGGGGGTTATAAAGACCCCTACTATAAGATCATTTTATGGCATTTCTTTTAACCCCCACTATAACAAAAACATTGTGACGATTTTTTTGTGGAGGTTTTTGATAACCTTCGCAAATTGTATCAAATAGTGGAGGTTTCTAAAATATCACAATACATTTTTTGATAAAAAAATTATTTTTATTACTACTATGTTTTATCTATTATTAAGAAAGGATACATAGCATTTTGAATATGACATGAATTACTTATGAATTTTGTGAGCTTTTTTATATTTTAATTTGTTATTTGGTTGGATGTTTTATTTCCATTGCCTTTTATTTTGTATAATTTTAATTAATTATGTTTAAGTAAGTATTAGTAAGTTAGTTCTACTTTATATTTTCTCAATTTAAATAGTGAAAGAGAAATAAAAGAGAAAAACAGAGAAACAAAAGGACGTTAAAAAGAACATATTGGACACCATCTTCCCATGTTAATTTGTACATTACGGGTTAACTAGGAAATTAGACTCAAAATTTTCTGAATCCGACTAGCAAATTACAACTTCAACAAAGTAGGGAGTTGACAACAATTTTTTTCAACAACAATGATATTGTTGGTAAATTTCAAGAAGCAACAATAACATAATCAAATTGTTGGTATATGATTAATACTTTTAATCATGAGTTTTTCTTGTTAGAAAACGTTTTAATCTTGTTGCCTTAGTTTATGGGTAATATACTAAATTTTAAATTTTAAATAATTGGCAATAATATATTTTCATTGGTGCAAAAAGAACTTTATTATTGGTAGAACATTTACTTATATGAATAATTTTCTTTTCTTTTTAGCCTAAAAAATATATTTAATTCTTTCTTAGATTTTAAATGGAACCAAGCGCGGCAATGCTTCCCTCGTTGTTATTCCCTTTCCCCCCAAAATTTCCCTCTTTTGTATTTCACTTTCCCCAATTACCATCAACCCTAGCTATCCTAAACGCTCAATAGACGCTGGCAGAAAAATCGAAAAAAAATTTGCTTTTAATTTCTTTCGTGGTGAAGCACTCACTTAGTTTATTCCTTCCTTATTACTTTTTGCTTTTCATGACTTTTTTTTTTATTTTAATATTCATTATCTCTTGAAGTGTATTTGGTGGTTTATGTTTGAATTTGTGATGGGTATCTGGATTGAAGAATTTGAGAAAAAGAAAATCCCATGAGTGTTGATAGTTATGTATCCTCGTCTTTCACTTAGCGAGTTACTAAGTGATGGTCAGGCCAAATAGAAAAATTATAACTAAAATAGTTATCTCAACAGGAAATCTTTTCCACTATAGTTTTGTAATTTGCTTTATTAGTTCGAGTCATAAAAATAGTCGCTTCCAATTTAGACTCTTCAAAAGCAAAACAGAGACCTATGTTTGATCAAAGAAAAGTCCAGTAGCATCTGCAGTAAGCATGCGTGTGGTTGCATCTGCAAAATGTTGATGTGTAGTGTGAGTGGGTGTGAAACTTAACAGAGGTGCATCTAAAATTATTTTGTAGCAATCAACTGCTTCAGAAGCTCTGCTAAATTGACTATTATCTCTAAGAATTGTAGTTGAAGTAGGATAGAAGTACCATCAAATTGTTAAGTTGTAGTTTAAGAAATACAAAATATGTTAATAGTAATTCGATGAACCTGTACATCTGTCTATTTTGCACTCTTCTTTAGTTAATCGAAAGAATATTGATGGTTGTTGAGGCTTTGATGTTATCGCTCAAGACTGGCATTATGTTTAGTGTTTTCTTTATGCCTCTGTATATTAAAATACCATTTCTTAGTCTTGAAAAGTACCTTGTCCGAATATTCCATTTTACTCGGGTATAAAGTATTTTATAACGTGAAAATTAGAGAAGAATTTGTAAACGAGTCAAAGCTACAATGTTACGGTTTGAAATTTTCAATTTCCAGCTCTATTATGTAATTAACTATTAATTTTCAGGAGTATGTTGAAGAAGTGGCACTTACCTTCAGAAGTAAAAAAAAAATAAAATCAACTACTTGATGGCTATGTTGGAGAAGGTTTCCTGTTATTTTCTTGCACCCTTTCATATATGGCAAGCTTATGCATTGAATTTTTACGAGATGTGCCGATAGTCTTGTACAAATAGAAAACTAACATTTTTCAGATTGATAACTGATTGGTTGACATCTTGTAATGATTTGTTATGCAGATGAACAAAAATGTGACATCACTTCTCTCCTTGAAGTCCTAGAGAAAGGAAGACACAATTTCTTTGGTGTTGCATATACTGTTAATAAGGTATTGTGCTGCTTTATTACTCATGCCTTCAAGTAATGGTGATATGAATGTCTCGGCTTAAAATAGTCTTTTCTATTCCGTCTCGGAAGGAAGGTGCAAAATTTGTTGGAGGTGATATGTGAAGTGGTTAGGTCCTAGATATATTTTGGAAGATCTTTTTTTGGTTCCTTAATACTCTGGAAGAAGGGCTGAAATGGTTAGAGATGGTACCTCATTTATTTTACTTTACCTATTAAACTTGCTTATATGTAACTATTCATTCTAGTTTAGTTAAGTTATTTGTACTAAATGTTTTTCATTCCTAGATGGCTGAGACAGAGATGAAGCCAGGACAAGGACAAATTTGTCTTGCTACACTATACACACATAAGAAATAATATTGGACTATACATGAGTGAGGGGACAAGAGATATATGTGTCATTTGCACTCCTTTCTCTTTATCTCTTCTAGAACTAGAATCTTGATTTGCATCTTGGCATGAGTCTGTAATGTTGGTAACAACATGGACGATACGTTGGTTATGTGAGGAAGTTTTGCTATGGTTTGTTCAACGTAATGCAGGTGTTTTATGTGCCTCTAAACAAACTATTGTAATTTGTGGTGCTCCACTAAAGAGAATTCTTTGCTACTTTTTCAATTCTATAACTAGTGTGATTTAGTATGTGAGGTTGTCGTAGCCCCCTTGACTTGTTAAATGAATTGAAAAATCTTTGGTCTTTTATTTAGTTTCCTCAGAGGTCTCTACTTGTTGCTATTGTACTATGTAAAACTTGCAGAGAGAAAAAATATATTTATAATTTTATAGCCAGTATTCTTTAGCGTTTTTAGGTTGATGTAGTAGAGCCACCCTTGAATGGCTCGTGTCGCGTGAATTGAGAACTTTCTCATTACTAATATGCTGTCTTTAACTAATTATAATGTACTAGTCCTATTTGTTACTGAAATGCTTGTGGTTTATAAGTTTCTCGTCAAATATTTTTATTTCATTGTTTCAGCTTGATGGTGAGTTAACGTCACTTGCGGAATAAGAGGATCATCGGGTGGCAGCAGTACAAATCACAAAGCAAATAGATAGTACTTTTTATCTATTTACAAAAATAATAGAATCACTCTAGATTTGATAATATTTAAGTTACAATCTCGTTTAGTAAATTTTTTGAGTTAGCTTACATGAGTTAGTATTACTTTAGTTTGACAAAGATTTGAGCTTCTTATGCCTAGTATTATGGTTATTTGTAATGGAATTTTATGTTTATGTTATAAGCTATTCAATAATTATTTTTTTAATGCTATAATCAATTATTTTAAAAAATCATATTATAGGGGTTATAAACCCCCACAAATAATTTGTTTAGAACATTGGGATGATATTGTGCAGGTTATAAACTGTTACTAATTGTCTTCGAAAACCGTCACAAATTCAAATTCAATTTGTGGAGGTTGTCGTGGAGGTTTTAGAAAACCGTCGCAATATTGCTCGTGGCAATGATAACTATGGCATTTTTAAAAACTCCCACAATTCATTTTGTGGGGGCTGAAAACCGCCACAAATTATCAAAATAACCCCCCAAAAATAAGTATTTTCTTGTAGTGAGACCATAACTTTTAAAAGTTCTTTTTTTTAAAAAAAAAATTTGTGCCTAATCAAACTAGCTCATCTAAACTGAAAGAGAGTGAGTATACGTTAACTACATGGATCTGTGAAGGATAAAACAAATTAGAAGGCATTATTGCATCAGGAAAAAGAAGGATATATAACAAATTAAAGGCTTTGTTTCTTTAACTTTGACATGCCTGAGATAAGGTTGAGTTGACTGTACTACTAGTCAGTCATCAGAATCAAATATTTTGTAATTCATTTAAAACAATATAAGTACCAATGATCTCACTCTACACTTCTTTTTTTTTTTTTTCACCTTTTTGTAAATCCTTCTAAGCACAGATAAAGAGAAGAAGGACATTAATTTCTGAACAACCAACCAGTATCATGTCATACAGAGATGTGTCACTATTGATTCAGCTGAGTAAAGTCACCACCAGACACCATACCATGTTCCTTTCAATACCTACTTCCCCACATGTTCAAAATTTATCAATATTCTTATCTGAGGCAACTAATTAAAGGGTCATCATTTGATTTTCTTTTTCTTCCTCCTCTTTATTTAAAGAAGACTATTACATTCAATAGACTGCAGAAAACAGAAAAACAATAATAAAGGTAGTAGGACAATTTTATATATGCTCCCTGTAGGAAGTTATTGCAGAAGTTGAAGACTTTTGCTGCTGATTAATGATCATCAATATGGCCTCATTCAATAAGCATTATCATGAGCTGAAAGTTGTATTCATCTTTGCTCTTTTATGTTATCCTCATGTTACAGGTCAGTTTTACTCTATAGTAAAATATCACTTCTATTTACTTCATATAAACACACACATCTTAGAAAAAGTTTTAACAATAAAGAAGTAACATGTTTTCTTCTACTAATATTTATCTATGAAGTAAAGGGTAAAAGGAAAAGCAATAACCTAGAAGATCACATTTCTTGATCTTGTTCTTCTTCTTCTTATTTGGTTTATGATCTCTTTGAAGTAAAGGTAAAGGAGAAGAAAAAGTCAAGAAGCTGTTAAGTTTACTGTCTTAAATGCTCAAAGTGAGAATATAATTAAGTAGAAAAGCAAACAAGATGAAAAAAATATCACAATGAACGTAAAGGGGGAGGAAGAAGAATTTTTTGGTGGTTTTCAACTGATTAAATTTGAAAGAACGGTTAAACATGTTATAGCATGGTACTTGTATTATATTTAGGTTACTAATTCCTAGTTGTAACACTTATTTAGATGACCTAATTATGTAAAAACAAATTTCAGTGTATGAAAGTCAAACTCTTAATGAACTTCAAAACTAAATAACTAAATACTCTGTTAGTTTCAATTTATGTGAACCTATTTGAATGGTTACGAAATTTAAAAAAAATAAAGACTTGGAATTTGTAGCCCTAAACAAGTTAAAAAAGGGGCCCAGAATATTTATGTGGTTATAAAAAACTTCTTAGAATTATAAGTTTAAGCTAAATTATTTCCAAATTTAGAAAGGGGTCATTCTTTTTGGAACGAACCAAAAAGGAAATGGGTTCACATAAACTGTAACAGAGGAGTATGATTAGAACCAGAACTAGAGCATACACAGTAGCTTGATGACAAGTTCAAAACTTATAAATTCTAAATTTTGATTCCGCCTCTGGCCGTAAAATTCTTATTGTAGTTGTTGTTTTTAGCTGGATAGGTAACTTGGTAATAATCTAGTAGTGATTACAGATGGTGGAAATGTTTCAAAGTGGGGAAAGGAGACAAGATCAGGAATGAAGGTAGGATCAAGGCCACCAAGGTGTGAAGGAAAATGCTCGAATTGCAGGCCTTGTGTTGCTACATTAATAGCTCCTGGTCATCAACTCAAGAAAGTTACCATTTCTGCCTCTAAAGAAGATGGCACTTATTATCTTCTTGCTTGGAGATGTAAATGTGCAAATAAGCTTTTCCAACCTTGAAAAACTATTTAGTTCATCTGTTTATTTATATATATATATTCAGGTTTTGGCTCATTTAAGTGTGTAGAGTTTCCTGGAATTAATGACCAAATTTAATGTATATATGTCAATATTAATGTTCACTCACAGTCTCAGATTATAGATGTGGGGCTCTACAGAATGCAAATGAATGTCTACCATATATATTCCATATTAATTAGTATCATCACAAGGGTAGCATAGATGGTTTTAAATATTACCCTTTTGGTATATGTTAGAGACACTTTCACTTTTAGCCTTTCATCTTTTTTAAAAGAAGCAAAACTGGTACGGATGAAGGACCATTTTCTCCAATATTAAAAATTTTAAAGGTCCATTTTCTTGGCCGGACGAAAGGGATATTCAAAAATCTACAAACTCAATGAATGTTATTAGACGAGTCACTAATTGAAAAATAAATATTTTTAACCTCTGCTATTAGAGTTTAGTCAGCATTTTAAAAATTATATATTTAGCTATGTCCAAAACCAAAATACGCAAAATTGAACTTAAAGAACAAAAATAATACAGAGAAACACAATATAGTCATTGTAACCTGCGCTATACTACTTTAAGCTAATGGCCCAGCCTAATGCTTAGATATAAGTTTTCGCAATTCTTTTTTTTTTTTTTAGCAAAAAACATAACTAGGCAGATTTATAAGAAAATTTTCGCACATGTAGCAGTATTAGGTCATTTACACATTAGGCAAGCAATTATTTATATTTCTAGCCAAAATCATTTAAATATGGTAACTTGAATCACGCATTTCAGTTACCTACTACTACTTAATTAAGACAATTAGTCATTATTGTCAGCAAAGTTACCTACTACTACTTAATTAAGACAATTAGTCTTTATTGTCAGCAAATCTTATTATTTGTAACTGTCATTCTATAGAATTCCATATTCCATATTGTGTTACTTAAAAAGACGAGCAGCAACTAATAGGTAGCAAACAACTTGTGAATTATTGAGGGTATAATTTACAACATGTTATTGAGGGTATAATTTATTCGTAGATGTGTGAATTATTTTTTTAAAATTTACATCATAAAAGAATCACTCCTTATTAAAGGTATAATATATCCATGTTATACATCATACATAATTATAAATTATTGTATCCGTATATCTGTGAAATATTTGAAAAAGTTATATCACAATAAAATAATCCTTAGTGAGGGTATAATATATACATGTTATAAGTGATTTACCTTCTGGTTGAGAATTTGCTGTAGCACTAGCACAGTATAAATTTTTATTTCATAAAGGATCAAAAGTTGATAACATAAGTAAAAAGACATCGTAAAAGTATATATGCAATTACGAATGCAAATACTATTCTGGTATATGGATAAAACATAGATTCCAGTCATATATTGACAACATAAATGCACTTGTTCATGGACATTATTCAATTCATAAAACGTAATACTTAAAAATAGTTAACTTCACACATAGATCCACTTGTTTAGTAAAAGAAAATATTATATGAAATGCATCTAAAACAAATTAAAGCAATACTACATAATGTAGTAAAGCTACTAAGAGAAAGGATAAGAGAAGGAGATAATCGAAGAAAAATGATATGTGATCTCTTTCACACAATGAGAGAGTACGAACATTCCAAATATCCCATGATTTGTGCCTTTTGCATTGGTCATTAAGTATTTGGTTATATTTAAGATATGCCCAAAATGTAAAAAGATCTTCTATTTATGTAATTATTAGAGATTGCTAATATTTTTTAAAATATTTTTTAAAAAGTGCTTAGCCATGTATATTTCTCTTTTTTTATGGGGGAGAGCGGGGGCGTTGTGTGCCCTTTATGTGGAGAAAGAAGGATTTAAAATATGCGGAAACACCGACTTGTTATATCACTCTGGGACGGCTGATGGCAGGTTGGCCAGTCAGCCCAGCGTGATATAGTACATGCAATATGTTGATGTATATAGTTATACATCATGTACTTATGAGAGTAATCTTCTAGAAGAAATGTCAGTTAGTGGATTAGTTAGGTGGTTAGCACAGTATGAGGTCAGTCCGTTAGAAAAACTGGTTAGACTGAGATTATATGTTTGTATATGAATTGTACATTTTACATAGATAAAGAAAACACAAATTGCAAAATATCTCTATGTTCAATTACTTCCCTTTTTCTCTCATAGGTGTCATTTTCTCCTTCTTCTTAGACGAGCTTCCGCGACAACAATGGTTGTCGTAATCCATAGTTTAACATGGTATCATAGCTAGGCTCACAACGATCTATGTCGGTAGTCTCGTAGGAAGCTTAGATCTGACTTTTTCTCTTCTCCGAATCAATTTCCCAATTTCTGATTCAAATCTCTTCTTTTTCACCAAAACCTAAAAATGGCGATTGATGCACCTCATAACACAACAGGAACGTCACATGCAAGCTCTCAACAACTCGGTTGTAAGGATCCACTCTATGTGCATCCATCTGATAGGCCAGGTGTGGCAATAGTATCACAATTGCTGATTGAAACGGAAGACTACTCGAAGTGGAGTAGATCGGTGAAGATATCGATGCTTATGAAAAAATAAAATCGGGTTTATAAATGGATCGTGTGCTAGAGAGACTTATATGGCTGATAGCTTTTGATTGCATCAGTGGGAAAGGTACAATACCATTATCCAATCGTGGATAATGAGCTCTATAGCGCAGGAGCTGAGGAAATGAATCATGTATTCATCTAATGCACAAAAGGTATGGGAAGCTTTCAAGGAACGTATTGATAAGGTAAATGCAACAAAAATATATCATATGAACACAAAAATAAGTAGTAGTGTGTTGATATATTACTCAAAATTAAACAATATGTGGGCTAAATTTGAGTCAGTTATACCTATTCTGGTTGTGATTGTGTAGAATCTAGGTTGTTTATTGATTTCCTATGCCAACAGAAGCTGGTGAAATTATGCACCTCAAAGAAGCCAAATTTTAATGATGAATTTCACTCTCATACTTGATCAAGCATAATCCATGATCATACAGAAAAAAGAGTCGGGGAATGAGTGAAACTTCAATGTTACGGAGTGGTATTCTAGGAACTGGACCTATGGAAGGTGTCAGCAGTGCCTTAGCTGCAACTAACGCAACCAACATAAGGCCTACTCGTAACACTAATCTTTACTGTGACTATCGCCACATAATAGACACTATTATAATCTAATTAGATATCCATCTAATTCTAGGTTTGGCAACAAAAGAAGAGGTGGATTTGAGAACCAAAATCAAATACATGCAGCTCATAATGTGAGCATGACTAATAAAAGGGAAATGCAATTTGAAAACCTGAACATTAGAGCATCACCAACTATGGTAGTGTTTACTTCGGAGCAGTACCAACACATTCTGGAATTGGTAAGCATGGAAAATGAACCAGCTGAAATGGCAAACAAGGTTATATCTAATACTACTCAAAATTATTGGATTATTGACTCCGGGGCTTCAAATAATATGGATACATCCTTGAACCTGTTATTAAATCCTAAGAATGTGTCAAACACCCAACCATCAATTACCAAATGGAAATAACACTAAGGTAATTCTTATTGGATCCTGCTCTATAATTCCTACAGAAATTATATTGAATGTGTTATATGTACCTAACTTTAAGTATAACCTCCTCTCTATGTCTAAGTACACCAGAGAACTACAATGATTACTTAACTTCTATCCTGATTTCTGCATGTTTTAGAATCTCTTTAGTGGCATAGTGAAGGGGATTGGTAGACTCAGGGGTGGCCTATACATCCGTAATCCATTCACACATATTGTTGCTCTCTTTTCAAAATGTATGTCCTCTTCAATTCAAAGTCATTCTGATGGTTTGTGGCAACAAAGGCTTGGTCATGATCCATATGTTATTCTACATAAAGTACCTTCAATAATAGATCATGTGTCCAAATCAACAACTAATACTTGTTCTATATGTTTAGCTAAACAAGTTAGACTACAATTTCCTAGTATAGTAACCAGATCCAATTCTCCATTTAGTCTTGTTCATATGGATGTTTGGGGTCCATAGAAAGTGTCTACTTACAATAATTTTAAGTACTTCTTACTCTTGTCGATGATTACTCTAGAATATCCTGGACATTTCTATTGAGATTGAAAAGTGATGTAACGACCTAACTGATGGTTTTGAGCCATAGCGCATCATTCAGTAGTTTGAGGCTATGAGCAGCTTTATTTCAGGTATTGTGACTTATTCGCATGGTCGGAATTTAAATTCAAGAAGATCGGAGTTAAATTTAAATGAAAATTCTCATTTAAGAAGCTTAAAGTTGAAAGAATGGACTATGATTGGAATTTTGAGTAAACGACCTCGGAATCAGGATCTGAAGGTTCCAGCAGGTTCGTATGATGAATTCGGACTTGGGCGCATGCCCGGATTGGGTTTTGAATAACCCGGGAACGTTTTGGCGTCTATTGTGGAAGTTAGCATTTTAGAAGGAATTTGTTAAGTTTGACTTGGAGTGCATTTTAGCGTTATCAATGTCCGTTTGAGATTTCGAGACTATGGATAGCTCTATATGGTGATTTTGGATTTGGGAGTGCGATCGGAAGTGAATTCAGAGGTCCGTAGGTCATTTTGGAGCCATTTGGCTAAAGATAGAAATTTGAAGGTTTTTGAGAAGTTTGACCGGAGCTTGACTTTTTGATATCGGGGTCAGAATCCAATTCTGGAAGTTAGAGTAGGTCTGTAATGTCAAATATGACTTGTGTGCAAAATTTGAGGTCAATCGGACGTGATTTGATAGGTTTAAGCATCGAAAGTAGAAGTTGGAAAGTTCAAAGTTCATAAAGCTTGAATCGTGGTGTAATTCCTGATTTTGGCATTGTTTGTTATGATTTGAGGCCTCGAGAAAGTCCGTAATGTGTTTTGGGATTGGTTGGTGGGTTTGGTTGAGGTCTCGGGGGCCTCGAGTTGAGTTCGGGTGGGCAAACGGAAAGTTTTTGGATTTATGAAATTTTAGGCCTGCTGCTTCTGGTATTTCCGCTTCTGCGGTTTTGGAACCGCAAAAGCGGAAAGTAGACGTTTGGCCAAGAACCGCAGAAGCGGATTTTGTTGTGCAGAAGCGGAATCGCTTCTGCGATGGGTAGAGCGTAGAAACGATTGGTCAAGAGATTTGAGAGACCGCAGAAGCAGCCTGGATTTCCGTAAAAGTGGGACCGTAGACGTGGTTCCTGGATCGCAAAAGTGAAAAGCGCTAGAGGCAGAACCTTGTTTTAAATCGTGGGATTGAGTTCATTTCTCCCATTTCTTCATGGCTTGGGCAATTTCTGGGGAGCTTCAAGAGAGGATTTTGTCGTCAATGTCGAGGTAAGTTACCTCCATCACTTTTGAGTTAAATATATCAATTATATATGGATTTAAGCATGGAAATTGGAGTAAAAAATGGGGTTTTGATTGAAAACCTAAAAAGTTATAATCTTGGATTTTAGCTACGATTTCGAGTATAGAATTAAGATAAAATTATGTATTTGAGTTCCTAAGGTTATGGTAATCTTTACCTTCAAAAAATTTCGGTTTTCGGGCAAGTGGGCCCGAGGGCATTTTGGTTAACTTTTCTTTCAAGATTAGGAATTGTTATAAATTGGGTTGTAAATTATAAATTTAGCATATATTAATGGGTTTATATTATCATTGGCTAGTTTTAGAGCATTGTGCATTGGTGCAAGTCTTCGGAATAATGTAGAATGCTAGTTGTGGATCTTCGGAGAGAGGTGAGTCTCATTTCTAATCTTGTGAGGGGGAATTTACCCCATAGGTGAAGTAATTGATTATGTCATCCTATTTATGGGGGCTACGTATGCACGGCGTGATGAGAGTCCGTACGTAGCTACTATTATTTAATTGTAGTTAGGACCTAAAAGCATGGTGTACGTGGATTAATTGTGAACCCATTGGTAGCTTGAATTGCTTAACTCACATCGGATTAGTAAGTAAATTTCTAAAAGGATTAAACTTAACTTCTTAAATTGTTAAAGGAAAATTGGTTTTATTTGAATAATATTCCCCGATAATTTCTTATTTGACAGATTGAGCATGTACTTTATGTGTGCCTGCGTCGCATGGATGATTCGCGAGCAGGATATGTATTTAATTATGGAACAGGCCGAATGCCTCGGTGATAATAGATGCATCTATGGTTCGTGTCGCTTGACCTTCGACCGTACACAATTTACATTCTATTGGAGCGGGCCATCGACCTCGGCATGATTTGCGCATGTTTATCTATTACTTGGAAATTTGTAAATGTGAAATTGGTCCTATGTGGCTTGACATAAATTGATATGATAATAAAGAATAGACTTTAGATGCCCTCGATTTATTGTTGAAGGTGTTTACATGTTTGCTGGCTTCACAATTAGAACTTTTATACAAATCCATAATTATTCTCGCACTTATAAAATATTGCTAGTTGACCTCTAGTGAGTGTCGGAGTTGGCCATCTCGTCTCTACCCCTTCGGGATTAGGCGGGATACTCACTGAGTACACGTTGATTACGTACTCATACTACACTTTTGTGCATTTTTGTTGTACAGGTATATACACGCCTCTAGGAGCCAATTGGGTGTAGCAGCATGGATGACGCTGAGACTAGGTGAGCTGCATCATTAAGGCGACCTTAACTAGAGTAGCCCCTTCCAATGTACTGTATTTATTTTCCGCCCACTGTATTCTTGGCGGATGTCGTATTTTATTTCTCTTATCACTAGTTGCTCATGTACTTGTGACACCGTTGGGAAGGGTTTACAACGGATTTGTTCTAGCTGTTATTATTTAAAATTTGAATTCTACTAGTGAGCTTTTATTTATAAGAATGGAAGAAAAACCCCTAGATTTTTAAAGTATTAAAAAGAGAAGTAATTAATGAGTTCATTGGCTGGCCTGACAGAGGTGCCTAGCGCCGCCACGACCCTTAGTGGATTTTGGGTCGTGACAGGTGATTCCTATATTGTCTTGCTTGATTTTCTGCAGTTAATACACAATCTACGAGAAATATTGAAACTTCGAAAGGGACAAGTAATGGAAATTTTTAGATTGTTCATGAGAAGACAAAAGAACCATGAAATAATAGAGAAAAAATAACTACATATAACTAATAGAATCACACTAGAAAATTGAAACCAAGGTGCTAAAATGCTTGAATTAATCACATTCTACGATAAAGATTGAATCTATAAAAGGTAAAAAAAAATTAAAAATCGTCACGTCACTAAAATGAAAGACTCATCCCCGTCGTTTGCTAAATGGTTTATAAATACCTTCCATCCATCTATCCGTTCAAAACTACACATTCCATCAGTTCTGGCATTAGTAGCGAGGGTTTTTTTGTTAATAGAATTAACTTCTTGTATTTTTTTAAACGAATAAATAGACAAAAAATATTTATAAGCCATTTACCAAACGATGGGAATAATTTTGACCCTTTTCTAGAATAAGCAACCATGTCAAAATTCACAAGATTCAAATGAATACATCGAATTTAAACAACAAACTGAAATTTTAAAAGGTAAGATGCGCAGACTTCAGTAACATCATGCATAAGAATAACATGAGAGAGGCAGATTTTGTATTCAACGTTGCATCATTTATTTCACTTACTTCTCCGATCTAAAATAAGTGATTTTTTAATTTTTTTCTTGTGGTCCAAAATAAGTAATTGTGTCAGATTTCAAGAATGGATTAATAATTTTTTTCCTATATTGTTCATGGTGTAAATAGTGTTGAAATATGTGTTAGGAGTGTTTATGTGATAATAAAGATTAATATGGTCAATTACATTGCTAATTAATGTTAAAATGTCGAATTTTTTAATCCGTGTGAAAACGCTCAAAAATCACTTATTTTGAACCAAGGGGAATATTAATTAAAGAGAAAATTTTAGAGAAACGTATATTGAAGAAACAGTGAATTATTTAATTAGAGAAACTAGTAACTTAGCATAATGGGACTCCGAATTTAGGCATTAAATACTTATTAAGGAGCTTTTCATAATGCTTAAGGCTTTATATTAAGGATTTAATAATGCTTAACTCGAGAGGACTGGAGAAAATAGGACCCTTAATAATTAGAAAAAATTATAAGAAAATACACTTGACATAACATCATAACAAAAAATAGCTCATATTTATAAGTTTTACCTTATCTAGCATATATTGTACATATTTTGAAATTACTAGCAAATTTAAAATTTATGGAGTTAAATTTGTGTTCTCACAAATATTGCATTCACTCTCTTTTATTCTCACATCCCCTACATATGTTTCAAGGGGTCATCCGCTATTATTGTGTCTTTCATGTGTCATCTGATTACAATGTAAGAAAATTGAAAATAGAAGTTCCCATGTGTTTTCTCCCTAATAATTATACTGATTTCACTTTCTCAGCTTACAAACCCTCGAGAACAAGAAACACGAAAGATTTTTTTTTTTTTTTGGTCAAAAATCAAAATGCCCTTTTGTAGATAAAATTCTTGGACTTTCCCAAGTTTGCAAATACTAATTCATTTACAAACAGCTATAGAGTAGTTTTGAAATTTTATATTTATATAACTTTTTTTTAAATTCAAGTAAAATTCCAAACACAATTTTAACTTTTAATTTTTTTTTTTTTTCAAGTTTCAACCAAATTTTTAATCAATAATAACTTTGAATAAATCAAGAAACGCACAACCACTCCTCTTATATTCCTAATCATCATTTATTATTTTTCCATTTTTTTAACACCTGAGGAAAATATAAAAAGAGAAATCCATTTTCCCCAAAATATAATTATTCTAAAACCCTCAATAACTTTTCTTATTTCAATCTCACCCCATACACTCCCACACTTTCTTTCTGCCCCACTAGTATTTCTTTTCGGAAAAGGTCCAAATACCCCCTATATTTTACGAAAAGGGTCAAATATATCTCTCGTTAAAAGTTTGGCTCATATCCAACCTTGTCGTTACATTATTGCCCTTAGATAACCCCTCAACTTTAAACGGAGCCAAAAATCCCCTGGACTTTACGATAAGATATATATATAACCCTCGTTTTTTTTAACAAATTTTTTTTTGTCAAAATATATTTGTAAAAACTTAAAGTATTTTGTTGAAAATAATTTCTTCAGTTCTTAAAAAATATTTTGTTAAAAAATAATTTTTTTTCTGTTTTTACAAAAAAAAAGATAGTTTTTACAAATTTGTTTTTCTAGTTTTTCCGGTTTTAAAAAAAAACTTTAAAAAAACTGAAAAATGAAGAAAACAATATTTTCCAAAAGCGAAATAATTTGTTGAAAATATTTTATATTTTGTTTTTAAAAAATTAAAATATTTTGTTAATAACTGAAAATGTTCTAATTCCTCTGTTTTTACATTTTTTCCAGTTTTTACAAAAAAAAATTGTTAAAAAGATAATTTTTGCAATTTGTTTAAAGTTTCACAAAAAGAAATGTCTTTTTCTTTTGGAAATATTCTAATTTCTTTTTGTAAAACTTTACAAAACTTGCAAATCATTTTTTTAACAATTTAACATATTTGTAAAAAAATGTAAAAAATATAAAAACAGAGGAATTAGAACATTTTCAGTTTTTACAAAAATATTTTTATTTTTTAAAAACTGAGTAAAATATTTTCAACAAATTATTTTTGCTTTTCAAAAATATTTTTTTCTTCATTATTTAGTTTTTTAAAACTTTTTTTGTAAAAGCTAAAAAACAAATTTGTAAAAACTTTTTTTTTTTAGTTGTAAAAAAGGAAAAGATTATTTTTTAACAAAATATTTGTCGTTTCTTAAGAACTAAAAAATTATTTTCAACAAATAATTTTAGTTTTTACAAAAAAAAATTATTAAAAAATAAGGGTTATATATAGACCTTATCGTAAAGTCTAGGGGTATGCGGACCAATAGTATAATGGCAAAGTTGGGTATGAGCCAAACTTTCAACTAGGGTTATATTTGGCCTTTTTCACAAATTTTAGGGTATTTGGACATTTACCCTTTTCTCTTTCA
>JASVEL010007473.1:0-161291 GCA_032618575.1 Nicotiana noctiflora
CTGTTTCACCGGCTTGGCTAGACATGCACTAGCTTTGGTTTCTACTGTTTGTGAGAAGGTTCACCGGTCTATTGAGGGGCTCATTCCCAGCATCAGGTCTAGTTTGGCTTGGGAGTTGGAGATGGATATCTCTTATCAGCGGGTGGTGAGCATTACTAGGAGAGTAGAGGGTATGCCTGCTCGGGACAAAGAGGAGAGGGAGGCCAAGACGTCTCGATAGTCGGGTCATTATTCTGGTACCCGTGCCCCAGCTTCATCTCGTCATGGTAGGGGTTATGTGAGTCGCCCCGTTCATTCAGCTCTTCCAGCAGGCAGTGGTATTCCAGCTCCACCTAGATCTTAGGAGCCTTATTAAGCACCTCCAGTATCTAGTACACCTCCCGTGCGAGGTGTTTCCAGTGGTTAGTCTAGCAGACCTGTTTCGCGCTAGTCATAGCCTCCATATCCTCCTATGGCTTGATTTGAGTGTGGTGAGACATGCCATATGGTGAGGGATTGCCCCAGACTTTGGAGGGATGAACCTCCACAGACTTCTCAGCAACATCATGCCCCGCAGAGTTCTCAGGCTATGATCACAGCACTTTTTGCTAGCCCACCTGCTCATCCAGCTAAAGGTGGAGGTCGGGGAGGTAGAGGTCTCCCTCGAGGGGGAGGCCTGCTCGTATTGAGGTTGTCGCCTCTGATTCTGTTATCACAGGTAATATCGTGGTCTGTCGTAGAGATGTCTCCACTTATTCTTATGTGTCCTCTTATTTTGCCCCATATTTGGGAATATCTCAAGATTTTTTTGAGTTCTCGTGTTTATGTTTCTACTCTATTGGAGATTCTCTTATTGTAGACCACGTTTATTGGTCGTGTTTGATTGCTCTTAGTGGTTTTGAGACCAGAGTCAATTTGTTATTTCTCAACATGGTTGACTTTGATGTAATTCTGGGCATGAACTAGTTGTCTCCCCGTTATGCTATTCTTGATTGTCACGTAAGAATCGTGACGATGGCTATGCTAGGTGTACCGCGAGTAGAGTGGAGGGGGTACTTTAGATTATGCTTCCAGTAGAGTTATTTCATTCCTTAAGGCTCAGCGTATAGTTGAGAAGGGAATTTTTCTGATGTGTTTCCAGCTGACCTTCCGGGCATGGTGCCCAATAGAGATATTGATTTTGGCATTGATCTATTGTGGGGCACTCAACCTATTTATAGTCCTTCATAATGTATGGCTCCTCCTGAGTTGAAAGAGTTGAAGGAACAGTTATAGGAATTACTTGATAATAGTTTCATTCGGCCCAGTGTATCACCTTGGGGTGCTCCCGTCTTATTTGTGAGGAAGAAGGATGGTTCTATGCGTATGTGTATTGATTATCGCTAGTCGAATAAGGTTACAGTGAAGAACCGTTATCCTTTGCCTCATATTGATGAAATGTTTGATCAGTTACAAGGTGCTTGTGTGTTTTCTAAGATTTGCTTGCGTTCAGGCTATCATCAGTTAAAGATTTGGGATCCAGATATCCCGAAGACTGCCTTCAGGACTCGGTATGGTCATTATGAGTTCCTTGTTATGTCATTTAGGCTGACTAATGTCTATTCATGCATCTGATGCATAGTGTATTCCGGCCATATCTTGACTTATTCGTTATTGTCTTTATTGATGAAATTCTGGTATATTCCTGAAGTCGGGAAGATCTTGAGCAGCATCTGAGGCCAGTGCTCCAGACTTTGAGAGAGAAGAAATTATATGCTAAGTTCTCGAAATATGAGTTCTGGTTGGATTCTGTGTCATTCTTGGATCACGTAGTATCTAGTGAGGGGATAAAAGTGGATCCGAAGAAAGTGGAAGTAGTGCAGAGTTAGCCTAGACCATCCTCAACTACAGAGATCAGCAATTTTCTTAGCTTGGCGAGTTATTACCGTCGATTGTTCAAGGGTTTTAATCTATTGTAGTACCTATGACCAGACTGACCCAGAAGGGTGCTCTGTTCCAGTGGGCGGAAGAGTGTGAGGAGAGCTTTCAGAAGCTGAAGACACCTTTGACTACAACCCCAATTTTGATATTGCCTGCCTTTTTGGGGTCTTATCTATCTATTGTGATTCCTCGAGGGTTGGACTTGGCACGGTATTGATGTAGGACAGTAGGGTGATTGCCTATGTGTCCTGACAGTTGAAGGTACATGAAAAAAATTATCTTAGTTTATAAAGCCATCTAAGTAATCAAAGTTTATGAACTTCACAATTATGTTGGTTTTAATCAATTAAAAATGTTATTAACCCATCTAAGTGATTTGTGGATTATCCAATTGATTACAAGAAACCAACAAGCCCCTACCCCTATCATTAATGTAGTGGATTTGATTATAGTCCACCTCTCTATAACAACATCGTTTGTTACGAATTTTTTTGGTTGTTACTATGAAGTGTTGTTATAGATGACATATACTATAACATAATATAATATTCGATTTCGAGAAAATTTTGATTTTTATAGTGAATGATTATTATATATATGTTTGCTCTTATATAGAACGTCTGAATATATATAAAGTATTAACAATATTAGCAATTTTTTAATTAAAGTATCAGTACGTATACTTTAATATGTTATAGTATATAATCTGTTTTATTATAGTTATCCTTTAGGTAATTCGGTCGATATTATCATAAAATTATTTTTGAAGTAAGCACACTGTGAAAGGGACATAAAAATTTTAAAATAAAAAAAAATCTATGCCACCCGTGGTGGAAGCTATAATTCGACTTTTGGGTTCGGTCAGGGACTTAGTAATCTTAATCCAAACCTTATATCTGTATTAAAAGTTAATTTGATATATATAAATAATTTATTCCAAGTTTAACACTAGATGAACATTCAATTGGTAGTAGGGAATTCTTGTTCTTGAAATCAGTGCAGTGCCAAAAAAGTATGAGACAACCCTAGAAGAAGTGCTGAGGATCCACAAGCAAACCAACTAGACATGTAGTGTGTAGCCATGGTATTCTCCATAACTTAATTATTTGAATATTTACTGCTCCAAAATTTTACCTGGTCGGCTACATGTCCGAGAGGCATATTTAAAAATTTTAAAGTGCGTATGCACCTCTAAAAAAAGTATTTAGTAAAAGTTAATTCCCTTTTTGATAAATAACTCAACATTTAAATAACTGCATGATTCAGCACTTTTTGAGCATGCGACAAACAAATAATATTAGATCGATTCTTGAAATTATGTACATAAAATACCTAATTTAATAGAAAAACATATGTTCATGTACACCATAATATTGGCCAAAATTCACCCCTGACTTGTCCCGTGGGGTATTCCGGTGCTGTCACGATCTATTTCCACAATAGGTCATGATGGTGCCCGGCACCATTGTCAGGTAAACGAATGCGGAATATTCCCATCTCCCTATGTTTATTTTATCGGAATTTAAGTGAAATAATTATCTGAATTTGAAATCAAAACCCGAAAGTGATAGATGAAATAAATAACATAATAATGCAATCCCAAAAAACTAGTCTACCAAAGTGTGTGCTAAGACTTGGTGTCACAAGTACGGGCATCTAGTAGAATATATAAAAGAAATATCTATATCATACTGTTCGAGATAAAGAAAGACAACAAAAGTAAAGGAAGACTCCATCCGACTGCTGAGCGGTATAGGAAGGAAGCAGTTCACCTCGGAAGTCTCTGCCACATACTCAAGGGCGTCCATCGAATTGGTAACCAGATGTATTTGCCTCAGATCCTGTACAATTAAGTACAGAAGCATAGTATGAGTACATAAATAATATGTACCCAGTGAGTATCCCGTCTAATCTCGAAGAAGTAGATACGAGAGTTCGACTAGATACTTACTAGGGTCAAAATAACATCATGATAAGGTGCTATGCTAAGCATAAAAATCTCCAATAATTAACAAGTAATAAGGAAAAGCAATAATCATGTTCTTGACCATATTTCAGTTGTCATTTAAAGTTCAAAAACTTATCAAGTAAGCAGGTCATGTCTAAGCTTTAGCACATATAAATATATATCATGCCCAACCATGCCGAGGTCGACGGCCCGCTCCAACAGAATATAAATTGTGCATTGTCGAGGGTCGAACGACACGAACCATAGATGCATCTATTTCAGCGAGGCGATCAGTCCGATCCATAAATATCAAGAAAACATCAAGGATGCACACAAATGCTCATTCATATACAAATAATCTCTTATAGGGTTCAACAAATTCATATGTTCACTTTTTTTTGTTCTTCTCATGTCTCTAGCATGCCATAAATGATCATGTTGACAATTTCAACAAGATATCTCCAAATTAGGCATGATGTGAGCCCTAAACTACCCGAATAATTAATATCATAGTAGCTATGCACGGACTCTCGTCACCTAGTACGTACGTAGCCCCCGTATTTAGTAGCACATACTCATTTATTGTACATGTGGCGATAATTCTCTCTTATAAGGTTAGAAAGGAGTCTCACCTTGCTCTAACGTGCACCTCCAATTACCAAGAATGAGCCAAAGTCCATACTTCAAAGCGGAACAATCCCGATCTAGTTAAACGGAGTAAGAGCTAATTAATATAGGCTCACAAGATAAATTCCTAGCTGTTTAAGCATTTTTCCAACCATTTACATGAATTTTCTTAATCTCAACCCCGGGCCCACGTGCCCGGATTCCGAGATTTTTCGACGGATGTTGTTCTCTACAACCTAAGGATCGATAATATATGATTTCTAGTCCATTTCATAATAATTTCATGATTAAATCTTAGTTTTATTAAAACGCTAGGTCTAGCTCTAACCCTTTGATTTCACCTATTTTTTAGTGTTTAATCTACCTAATACACATGTATTTAAACTAATAATTATTGAAAATAACTACCTTGAAATGTTAAGCTGAAAGCTTCTCCCAAGAGCCCCCAAATCGGCCCAAGGTTGAGTGTAAAATGATAAAAATGGTGTTTGAGCTCGAATTAAATGAAGCCTACTGCCCAGCGACTTCCTCTTCTGCGGCTAGGGGATGGAATCTGCGGTCCCGTACCTACGAAAGGGGAGCCGCATCTGCTAAACTAGGCAAAAAGGGGCTGGACAGCTGCGGTCTGAGGCCCGCATCTACGGCTAGGAGCCGCTTCTGCGAAGCGGCATCTGCGGCTAGGGAGCCGCTTCTGCAATTCTGGCCTGGACCACACGAGATCGTCAAATTAAGAATCTGGGTCCGTTTTTCCAAAAAATGGCCGAAGTCAAACTTGGTCTTTTAAGAAAATTTAAAAGAAGCAAATGGGCATATTTTACTCAAAACTCTTCCAACTCTCGAACCAACCATCCCTGCAAGTTATAAATTATCTAAAGCAAGTGCAGGAAGTTTTATTTAAGGGAACGGGGTTCTAAAATGCAAAACGACCGGTCAGGTCATTACATTCTCCACCTCTTAAACAAACATTCATCCTCGAATGGACATAGGAAAGTACCTGGACTGCTGAATAAGTGGGGATATCTACTCCACATGTCCTCTTCGGACTCCCTAGTTGCCTCCTCGACCGGTTGGCCCCTCCACTGGACTCTCACCGCAAAAATTCTCTTGGATCTCAACTGGTGATCCTATCTATTCATTATGGCAATTGGCTCCTCCACATAGACCTAGCTCTCATCTAAATGGATAGTACTGAAGTCCAACACATGGGATAGGTCGGCATGGAACTTTCGGAGCATCGAAACATGGAAAATTGGATGAACTCACGATAAACTGGGCGATAAAGCAAGCTCATAGGCAATCTCCCCAACTCGCCTCAACACCTTAAAGGGTCCAATAAAACTTGGGCTTAGCTTGCCCTTCTTCCCAAACCTCATAATTCCTTTCATTGGCAAGACTTTCAAGAGAACCTTCTCGCCAATTATGAATGATAAATCACGCGCCTTCTGATCTGGGTAACTTTTCTGTCTGGACTGAAGTGCGGAGCCTCTCCTGAATCAACTTTACCTTATCCAAGGCATCCTATACCAAATCTGTACCAAGTAACTTAGCCTCGCCAGGCTCAAACCACTCAACAGGAGAACGACAATGTCGACCATATAAAGCCTCATACGGGGCCATCTATATGCTGGATTGATAGCTGTTATTGTATGCAAACTCTACTAAAGGCAAGAACTGGTCCCACTACCCTCCAAAGTCAATCACACATGCATTAAAGCATATCTTCTAAAATATTAATTGTCCGCTCCGACTGCCTGGCAGTTTGAGGATGGAATGTTGTGCTAAGCTCTACACGAGTCCCCAACTCACTCGGAACGGCTCTTCGGAAATTGGAGGTGAATTGAGCCCCTCTGTCTGATATGATAGAAACCGGCACACCATGCAATCGGACTATCTCCCGAATATAAATCTGAGCATACCTCTCCGCTGTATAAGTAGTCGCCATTGGAATGAAATGGGCCGATTTGGTCAACCTATCCACAATCACCCACACTGAATATACCTTCCGAAAAGTCCATGGCAACCCAACTATGAAGTCCATAATGATGCATTCCCACTTCCACTCTAGTATAGACATCTGCTGAAGTAGGCCACCTAGTCTCTGATGTTCATACTTGACCTGCTGGCAATTCAAACACTTAGTCACATACTTCACTATGTTTTTCTTCATCCCCCGCCACCATTAATGCTGCCTCAAATCACGATACATCTTCGGAACTCCCGGGTAGATAGAATATTGCAAACTGTCTGCCTCCTCTAGGATCCTCCTCCTCAGACCATCAACATTAGGAACACATAGACGACCCTGGAGTTGTAGAATGCCATCCTCGCCAATAGATACCTCTTTGGCACCTCCCTCAAGTACTGTCTCTCTGAGAACCACCAAATGTGGATCATCAAACTGTCGGGCCTTAATCTCCCCCAATAACGAAGACTGAGCAACCACACATGATAGAACTCGACTGGACTATGAAATGTCCAACCTCACACGCATGTTAGCTAAGGACTGGCTGTCTAGAGCTAGGGGCCTCTCCTCTGCTGGAATGAATGCCAAGCTACCCATATTCTCCGCCTTTCTGCTCAAGGCATCCGCGACCACTTTTACCTTGCCCGGATGATAAAGAATAGTAATGTCATAATCCTTAGAAGCTCAAGCCACCTGCACTTCCCCAAATTGAGATCTATCTGCTTGAACAAATGCTGTAAGCTGTGGTGATCGGTGTAAACCTCATAAGGAACCCATACAAATAGTGCCTCCATATCTTAAGGGCATGAACAATCGCTGCCAACTCCAGATCGTGCACAAGGTAATTCTTCTCATGAATCTTCAGCTGACGTGAGGCATATGCAATAACTCGCCCCTCTTGCATCAACACACATCCCAAACCAACGTGTGAAACATCGCAATATACCGTATACATCCCTATACCAGAAGGCAATACAAGAACTGATGCCGTAGTCAAATCAATCTTGAACTTCTGAAAGCTCTCCTCACAATCATTGGACCAAATGTATGGGGCACCCTTCTAGGCCAGTCTAGTCAAGGGTGATGCAATAGATGAAAAGCCCTACAAATCGCTAGTAATAGCCTCCTAATCCCAGGAAATTCCTGATTTCGATCACTGAAGTAGGACGTGGCCAACTCAGAGCTGCCTCAATCTTCTTAGGATCTACTTTAACACCCTCTCCTAACACAATATGCCCCAAGAATGCCACTGACTCAAGCCAAAACTCACACTTGGAGAACTTAGCATACAACTTCTGCTCTCACAAGGTCTGAAGCACTACTCTCAAATGCTGCTCGTGCTCCCCCAGGCTACGTGAGTATATCAAGATGTCGTCAATAAAGACGATAATAAAGGGATCAATATAAGGCCCAAATACTCGATGTATCAGATCCATAAATGATGTTGGTGCATTAGTCAAGCTGAAACACATCACCAGAAACTCATAGAGGCCATATGTAGTCCTGAATGCAGTCTTTGGAATATCCGATTTCCGAATCTTTAACTGATGATACCCTAACTTTAGGTCAATCTTAGAGAATACCCTAGCCCCCTGCAGATGGTCGAACAAATCATCAATACGAGGCAACAGATACTTGTTCTTGATGGAGACCTTATTCAACTGGTGGTAATCAATGCACATCCGCATGGTCCCATCCTTCTTCTTCACAAATAGCACTGGTATGCCCCAAGGTGATACATTGGGCCTGACAAACCCCTTTGCTAACAACTCCTCCAGCTGCTTCTTCAACTCATTCAATTCCTTAGGAGCCATAATGTATGGTGGAATAGATATAGGGTGAGTTCCTGGAGCCAAGTCAATACATAAATCAATATCGCGATCCAGATGCGTAGCAGGAAGATCAGAAGGAAAAACATGAGCGAACTCTCGGATCACTGCACTGAATCAATAGTCGGAGACTCTGCGGTGACGTCTCGAACATAAGCTAGATAGGCCAAACACCCCTTCTAGACCAAGCGTCGAGCCTTCAGAAAATAAATTGCGGTGCTAGGCATATCAACCGTGGAACCCTTCCACTCTAATCTCGGCGATCCTGGTATCTCTAGTGAAATAGTCTTGGCATGGAAATCAAGGACGGCGTGATATGGAGATAACCAAGTGTCTAGCCCAAGATGACCTCAAAAGCAATCATATCAATCAACAGAAGATCTTCTCTAGTCTCGAAACCACAGAAAGTGACCACATATGACCGGTAGATCTGATCCACAACCATAGAATCACCCACAGAAGTACACATGAACAGGAGTGCCCAAAGGCTCAGGAGAAATAACCAAGAAACGAGCAAACAGATGTGATACATATGAGAAGGTAGACCCCAGATCAAATAATACCGAAGCATCTCTACCACTGACGAAAATAATACATGTGATGACGACATCTGAGGCCAATGCATCTGGCCTAGCCGGAAGAGCATATAATCTAGTTGGAGAGCCGACTGTCTAGCATCCACCTGACTGAGTAGTAGCTGGCTGACTCTCCCTATCTGGCCTTCACCTCTAGGATGGCCTCTACTCGTCTTCCCTCCACCTCTAGGTGGCTGGGCAGCTAGTTCTGAAATCAAGTCTGGGGCAATATCTCCTTATGTGACCAGGGTCCTCGCACACAAAGCAAATCCGTGGTGCGGTGACCTGCTACCTAGAGGGTTGACTCTGATAACCTGAAGATCCACTGGAAGAAGCCTGAATAGCCGATGGACGGTATAAACCCTCCGGCATAGCACTGAAATAAGGACTAGAAGAATTCGGAGGACCTAAATACCCACTGGAGGAGCACTGAATAGTAGGTGGGCGATAAGAACTCTCCGGCATAGCGCTAAAATAGGAGCGCGCTGGAGCACCCCGAGCAGCTGGTGGTGCTGAAACTGGGGGCCTGTTGGGATGGCCCCTATGAGCACGTGTTTTTTCCCCCGCAAGAGAATTACTCCCAAAAATTCAAAATAAAATAGTTTTGTGTTGTGCTTGATCTTCTGTGAATTTTGTGTGATTTCTTAATTATTCTTTGCATTTTTGTCTATGCATGATTATTTGTAAATTAATATAAAAACACAAAAAATATGTTACATTTACATTTAGGTTTCATTTAGAGTAATTAAGTTGTTTTCAAAATATATAATAAATAAATGTCACAAAAATAATGCATTTTTTTTACATTTTAACATTTAAATGCCTAGTTGTGTGATTTATATTTTAATTGATATTTAAATTGTGTGTGCTAATTGTTAGTAGAACTTAATTAGTATTTTTATAAGTTAATTAATTTTGTAGTGTAATTTAGAATTTTGTTTTTAATAAATTAGGAATTAAAAACAACAACCACAACAACAACAACCCAGTATATTCCCACAAGGTGAGGTCTGGGGAGGGTAATATGTAGAGAGGCCTTACCTCTACCCGAGAGGGCAGAGAGGCCGAAATTACACCTCTCCTCTGCCCAAACCCAACCTCAACCCGTCCAACAACCCATGCCCAGAATCCGTTTCAAACCAACCCACCCCACTTAACCAAACGACCCCATTTTGATTTGGTCTGATTGATCTTAGCCGTTGGATATTGTAATCAACGGATCAGATTAATCACTCCATTATAATTCATCAAAGACCCCCCCAAACCCCCATTCACCCGTTTCATTCCCCAAACCTCTTCTTCCCCTTCTCTCTCACTAAGACCAAACACCCCCAAGAACCCCAGCTAGCCACCCATGTTCCCCTTGCTTGAAAACCCGGCGGCGGCAACGCCGGTGACCACCAAACTAACATCCTTGGACTATCTAACCACCTCCAACCCAAATCTGTGATTAGTTTACCTCGAATCATCCCCGGATTTCTTAAATCTTCAATCAAAGATTCAAACTAAAACTCAACCGACCCCAAACCACCCCTAATTGAAACCCAACACTCCTTCTACCTCCCTCATGACCAAATCGACCTTGGTGTGGTTCGAATCCAACCCGAAACCATCTGAGCCTCAAGAATTCTAGAAGACGTTTTTGAGCTTGTTTGAAGATTTTGAGGTTCCAATGGGTTTTAGTCGAGTTGTTCTCACTCGAGAACACTCGATTACAGCCCGTTTGGCCTCAAAAGGTTTGAGTCCGTTTGGTCCCAAGCCTATTTGGTTTCGAATTTCTCTTCTCAAGGTATTTATTTTCTCTCTTCTTTCTTTATTTATTTTTTGTACTGATTGGTTAGTTTAATTGTTTCATTGTTTTTCATCTTTTCCATTTGTCGACAACTGTTTCTTCTCCTCAAGACATTTTATGTGGTCGATGATTATTTCTGTTTGATGGTTTAAATGTGTTTGTTATAGGATACGAATTCGCTTCAATTAGTATCGTCGAATGATTAGTTTCGTATTTTTGTTCTTGCCCGACCCTGTGAATCACCGTTAGTGCGTCATTCAATTGTTATCATGTGTATGTGTTGTAATTGCTCGAATATTGATTTGTTAGAACAGTATGGCAACACTGTTAGTATTGATTTAAATCCATTATGATTAATGTTTCTTAATTAGGGTCAAAATTGGTTATAGTTGTGATGTTAATAGAGATTAGTTAATTAGCATGTTAATTAAACACCAAAGACACCCTGGAATTGGTGTTTAAAAGGATTAAAAGAGGGTCTATTAGTGCAAATACAACCTGTTAAACACTAAGTAGTGGAAACAAGAATCATTTTTAGTTTAATATTAAAAATGTGCATTGCACATGGGTGAAGATAGTGAAATCTGCAGGGCAACATGGTATTCCACTAAATTTTTCAACTTTAGAGTCTTTTTTAAAAATAAAACCTATGTTTAAACAATGTTGAGTGGAAAAACAGAGGAATATGATGGCTAGACAGTGTTTAAATAATTAAAAGGGAGGGGCTGCAGGTTTGGATTTAAGGCTATAAAAGGAGAGATTTTCAGAATAGAGGAGATATTAGACTTTCATAGACACAGAACAGATTTTTTTGAGAGAAAAAAAAGGATAATACACACTCAAAAAATATTGCTTTAATCATCAGCTTTAAAATCCTTTAGCCATCAGTTTCAAAGGGTTTATATTTTGCTGTTTTGGTTTTTTAAAGTTGCTGCTTGGTTTGCCTTAAAGTCCTTGTCTAGGTTTAAACCACTCGTGAAGTTTGATATCATCCCCACATTCGAGTGTTTAAGTTATTTGAACTTTTCTTGAGTATTTGTTTTGAGTTTGTTGCTGTTTTGGTCTTCCGAAAATTGCTGGGTTGTGTTTTTTGAGTTCTCCATTGGCTCGAGTTTATTCCTGGAGTTCTAAATCTTTGCTGGTTGCTATCTTTTGTTTGTTGTTGCTGAGCCTTTACTGATTTTCTTCTTTCATTTCTGTTGTTAAAAATCAGGTACACATCCTTGGGCTGTCTATTTCTTCTACTGGAAATGAAATGAAAGCATGTTTTAAATCCTGTTGTGAGGCCACTATATGAATGATCCTGTTAGCTAGTTATTAAATTGGGACTGTTTGTTGTAATAGAAACTGTACTGTTAGTCACTAAAGGGTTAAGAGTGCACTCATTGTTTTATTGTTGGCCTTAGAAGTGCAAATTCGAATGCATTCCAACTCAAGAATTATTTCCAAACCCGACATGTACTTAGTTTGTAAATAGTCGACCACTATGTGTAGCTTAATATTTACGATGCGTTAGTCAAGATATGCTTCATGATAAGGTTCCGGTTATTCCTTTAAATTGTCTACTCCATATTGATCAACTGGGAAGAATAATTTAAGTAATGAGTCCAATGCTTCCCTATCATGTTTATAGACACGGCATTAAGGATTAATTCGGTTTTGAATTAGTGTTAATCCGAAATGTAAGGTAGTCACAGCTATACGCTAAAATTATTTGAATGATGCGTGTTTACATGAAAGCTATGATTAGGACAAATAAGGACCACATATAACCAAGCTCTCAATAGTCCCATTTGAAGCCTAACTTGGAATAACCCTATTACCCAATGGGCCATTTCTCTTTAAATCTAAATATGCAAAGTTTAACGGAGTAAAGCGGTTCAAAATTTGATCAAAAGCACATAGGTCACAACATGTTTAAAAATCATATAGTTTGTCATTTACAATAGTTTAAGCGACCGTGCTAGAACCACGGGATCCGGGGGTGCCTAACACCTTCCCTCGGGTCAACAAAATTTCTTACTTAGAATTTCTGGTTCGCAGACTTCATTTGGAAAGTCAAAATTTCCTCGATTCGAGATTTGAATAAAACGGTGACTTGGGACACCTTAATTTATTCCAAGTGGCGACTCTGAAACAAATAGAATAATCCTGTTTCGAATATTGTCACTTAAATTGAAAAAACTCCCTTGCATGTTTTACCCCTTCGGGGTAGGGCGCGCCAAAAGAAGGTGTGACAGTCCCTACTAAACTGACCTTTACTCCTAGCCGGGGCGCCTCTGAACTCTCCAGAGAACCTATCCATCTTATCCTACTGCATCTGCTCTCTACCCCTCAAACGGTAACCCTTAATCTTGCCTGCAATCTTAACCACTGGCTGATACCCTGTACCCATCTCTACCTCTCGAGCCTTACTAGACCGGATGGTGGTGGTGTAACCTCGCAACAATCCTCCGCACTCTCTAGGCCTCTGTGGGAAGTATCATAAGTGCATGGCGAGACAACTCAGAGAACCTCGCCTCATTCTCAGTCAGTGACATCTGACCTTACTCTAGGTACTCAAACTGATATCGCAGTTCTTCCCTCTTAGAGGGCAGAAAGCATCGATCGAGGAATAACTGAGTGAACTAAACCTAAGTGAGGGGAGGAGAACCTGCTTGCATGCCAACTACATAGGACTGCCACCATCTACGTGCCCTACCCTTAAGCTAAAAAGTAGTGAAGTCAACTCCATGCGACTCCAATATCCTCATGTTGTGTAGTATGTCCCTGCACCTGTCTATGAAGTCCTAGGCATCCTCATAACACTTACCTTAAGAAACGAGAGGATGAATTCTGGTCCATCTGTCTAATAACTTCTACGGGTCACCATCCACAGTTGGCGTAGGCTGGGGAGTCACTACAGCAACTGGCTAAACCCCATCTGTGTGTAGTACACCCAGAGTCTGATATATTGCAGGTGTATGGCCTGGAGCTTGAGCAGTTGGGGTCTGGGATCCCCATCTTGCCTCTGAAGTAGTTGGGTCTCCTGGAATTAAACCAGCTTGAGTCATAGTGTCCATGAACCGTAGCATACGACCCATGACCTCCTGAAATCCCGGTGCTATCATGAAATCCACCGGGGTAGGCTCAGCTACGAAGCACCTCACCCTACTCCTCAACAATAGGATCCTCCACAAGATCTGTTGGTGGTGCAATTGGAACAGCTTTGGGTTGACCTCGTCCCCTACCATGGGCCGGGGCCCTCTCCCGACCTCTAGCAATGGGGGGAATAGCTCATCCCGGATCTGGAACGTAAGCGGTACGAGTTCTTATCATCTGTTAGATAATAGAATAGGGAAATTTAGTACACTAAGCACTGCATCCTAAGAAATGAATAAAGAGCAGTCTTTCTTAATACCTTATGGCCTCTCAAAGATAAATACAAACGTCTTTGTACCGATGAACAAGACTCTGTCAGGTTTTCCCAGAACTCGTGAGACCGACGTGAACCTAGTGCTCTGATACCATGTTGTCACGAACCATTTTCATAATATGTCATGATGGTGCCCGACACCGTTGCCAGGTAAGCCAATGCGGAACAATTATATCTCCCTATGTTAATTTTAGCGGAATTTGAGTGAAATAATTATCCGAATTTGAAATCAGAACCCGAAAGTGATAGATGAAATAAATAACATAATAATACAACCATAAAAAACTAGTCTACCAAAGTGTGTGCCAAGACCTGGTGTCACAAGTACGGGCATCTAGTAGAATATATAAAAGAAATCTCTATCTTACTGTCCGATATAAAGAAAGACAACAAAAGTAAAGGAAGACTCCATCCGACAACTGAGCAGAATAGGAAGGAAGCAGCTCACCGTGGAAGTCTCTGCCACAAACTTAAGGGTGCACGCCGAATTGGTAACCAGATGTATCTTCCTCAGATCCTGTACAATTAAGTACATAAGCGTAGTATTAGTACATAAATAATATGTACCTAGTGATTATCTCGTCTAATCTCGAAGAAGTAGATACGAGAGATCGAATTGATACTTACTAGGGTGAAAATAATATCATGATAAGGTGTTATGCTAAGCATAAAAATCTCCAATAATTAACAAGAAATAAGGAAAAGCAATAATCGTGTTCTTGACCATATTTCAGTTGTCATTTAAAGTTCAAATACTTATCAAGTAAGCAGGTCATGTCTAAGCTTTAGCACATATAAATATATATCATGAGCAACCATGCCGAGGTCGACGACCCGCTCCAATAGAAAATAAATTATGCACTGTCAAGGGTCAAACGGCACGAACCATAGATGCATCTATTTCACCGAGGCGATCGTCCCGATCAATAAATATCAAGAAGAAATCAAGAATTCACACAAAAGCTCATTCATATACAAAGAATCTCTTATAGGGTTCAACAAATTCATATGTTCACTTTTTGGTTCTTTTCACGTCTCTAGCATGCCATAAATGATCATGTTGAAAATTTTAAATACAAGTTATCTCCAAATGAGGCATGATGTGGGTCCTAAACTACCCGAACAATCAATATCATAGTAGCTACGCACAGACTCTCATCACCTAGTACATAAGTAGCCCCTGCATTTAGTAGAAAATACTCGTTTATTATACCTATGAGGACAATTCCCTCTTACAAGGTTAGAACAGAGACTCACCTTGCTCCAACGTGTACCTCCAATTACCAAGAATGAGCCCAATTCCTTACTTCAAAGCTGAACAATCCCGAACTTGTTAAATGGAGTAAGAGCTAATTAATATAGGCTCACAAGATAAAATCCTAGCTATTTAAGAAATTCCCCAACCATTTACATGAATTTCCTAAATTTCAACCCCGGGCCCACATGCCCGGATTCCGAGATTTTTCGAAGAAAGTTGTTCTCTAAAACCTAAGGATCAATAATATATGATTTATAGTCCATTTCGTAATAAATTTCATGATTAAATCTTAGTTTTATTAAAACCCTAGGTCTAGCTCTAACCTTTTGATTTCACCTAATTTTTAGTGCTTAATCTACCTAATATACATCTATTTAAACGAATAACAAGTGAAAATAACTTACATTGAAATGTTAAGCTGAAATCTTCTCTCAAGTGTCCCCAAATCTCCCCAGGTTGAGTGTAAAATGTTAAAAATGGTGTTTGAACTTGAATTAAGTGAAGCCTACTACCCAGCAATTTCCGTTTTTGCGGTTAGGGGACCGCATCTGCGGTCTCGCACCTGCGAAAGGGGATCCGCATCTGTGAAACTGGGAAAAAAAGGGTTGGACCACTTCTACGATCTGAGGCCCGTATCGGCGGCTAGGGAGATGCTTCTGCGGTTCTAGCCTGGATTGCCCTTGGCCGCTTCTGCGATCAATTGACCGCGTCGGAGGTCCCGCTTCTACGGTTCTGTTATGACAGAAGCAGCAACTTCAACTATTCTTCAATTTTTCTACTTCACTCAAACTTCGCTCGTTTGACGCTTGAGGCTCCCGGGCCCTGAAATCACGAGTCGAAACTACTCGAACCTTCGGAACACCCAAAGCAACGCTACATATTGAATCACCCCCTAAAACCAAATGAATCAAACTATTGAACTTCAAGTTCTTAATTCTCTTCTAACGGATCAAAACGCCCTTACACTACTCGGATTGGCACCAAATTTTACGGGTAAGTCTTAAACAACATTAAGGACATGTACCAAATTTCGGAACCACAATCTGAGCCCTATACCTAGGGAATCAATTATTAATTAGTTTCTTTAATTCTTTAAAACTTCAATTAAACAATTTAAAAATGAAAATTTATTACTCGAGTTAGGGACCTCGGAATTCAATCCGGTCATACGCCCATGCCTCATATTTTTCCACGGACCCTCCGGGATCGTCAAATCACGAATCCGGGTCCGTTTTCCAGAAAAGTTGACCAAAGTCAAACTTGGTCTTTTAAGAAAATTTTGAAGAAGCAAATGAGCATATTTTACTCAAAACTCTTCCAACTCCCGAACCAACCGTCCATGCAAGTTATAAATTAGCTAAATCAAGCGCTGAAAATTTTATTTAAGGAAACGGAATTCTAAAATACGAAACGACCGATCGGATCATTACAGGTGCACTAAATATCCCGCATTCAAATATGATTTGGAGACTTGTTGCAGCTCAAAAAATGTGCTTAGATAGTTTATCGTGACTTGTCTCATTAAGAAACAAAATAAAAAACAATAAAAGTGAAAGGTAAAATATTCATGAGGATTGGAGCAGCATTGTTTCTATTCATTTGGAAATTTCCATCCCATGCATGCACGAATAATAATATTTTAATCTATTTGTAAAAATAGTAACAAAACTTTAACGTGACGGTTGGGACAGTAAATGCATCTTTCACAGCAAGGTGAATTTACCAAGACAAGAGACAATAGTCAAAGAATTTAAATAATGAATAAATAATTAATAGTAGGAAAAAGTAATGAAACATTAGCGCAAATTGATGGTAACATTGTGGTCGAGTGAAACCTTTCCTCGTAACTGCTGTAAATTTCCAGTAGTGGATCTTGAAACAAAAATTACACCATTAAATCATTTAAAATATAACTGATAACAATAATTCGTAATAAATAAGTCAATTATAAAATAAAATAAAAACTAGATGAAAAATTCTATTCAATTGTGAAAGTGTAGTACACATCATAAGCATAGACGTATGCAGAAATTTGTATAAGTGATGTCGAAATTTATACGACGACAGAAAAACTAACTTTAATTACCATGCGTCTTTACAAGAAATATCCTTAATTCATTAGTTTTGTTGAGTCTTAAGTTAAAAAGATAATCATAAATTTTAATCACGGAGGCTCTCTTAATATTTTGAGAAAAATAAATGCTAGTTGAGGTTTAAATCCCTGACCTTTTATAGAAAACCAGCACATAACCAACGAACCGGAAGATAATTTATGCGAAATGGTGTCACTCTTTTCCTACTTATTTGTTTTCTCGCATTATTAATACATATATTTAGTAAAACCAAAAATTGAGGAAGCAGTTAATTTGGTCTGCAAGCTGAACTACTTATATTATTACTTTTTATTTTTTTAATTTAGCGGAGTCTCTTAGTCCTTCTGTTAGAGATTCATATACTAGTAAAAATAAAGACTTTTAAGTTATTATTTTTATTTTGTATAATATTGAACCGAAATATGACGTAACTGTTAATATATAGCTAGTTATAATCGTTGGTAACTTGCTTAGAATTGATATGTAATTGTTGTTAATGTTTTTAATTTAATTTAAATTGGTGAAAAATGGAGCTTCTTTAATACAAATATATGGTGGGATCACAAATTTCAGTTTAGGAAAGTGGGATTAAATGCATGATTTATGAGAAGCTATTCATAGACATAAAATGTAGAGACATTCTCTGTCAAATTAAAAGTTTGACATAATAGTCTGTACTTAAGTTTTCAAAAGTAGGAATCTGTCTTTATAAAGGGAACATGCATGTTTACTTACTCTTGACCTAATGTATTGTACAAATTTATAGAGACAAGGAGATAAATTAACTTAAATAGCACAACTTAAACTAAAAGTAGCTAATATATATATATATATATATATATATATATATATATATATATATATATATATATATATATATATATATATATATATCTATGCATAACGCTCGGTAAAAGTAAAGGAAGGGGAGTCTCTGAGCGGTGATAAAGTTATCTCTGATCCGTGTGCCCTATAGATGATTGGTTCGATCTTGGAAACACTAATGCTTATATTAGAGCAAGCTGTCTACATCATGCCCCTTAAATGCGGCTCTTCACGTACCATGCGTCAATGTGAAATGCTTGTTACGCGGCGCCTTCTTGAGATGTCTTAGTAGGGTCATGTAATTAATGTCTGTGCAGCGACTATCCGCCAATGAGGTGCACTCTGTATGCTAGACGAGATTGTTAGTGTCATACGGAAAAATCAATATCAAGAGTAATTGAGAGAACATAAAAGAGAATGAGAATGAAATAAAGCTTAATTGCATTAACAAATGCTATTATAGGAAGGCAACACGGTGTCGAGGGGAAGAGACACCAATACAGATAATTGTTTGCTTGCTTGAAGTTTGACTACTTGATTCCCTCTAATAATGCTAAAAAAAAATAAAGCAAAGATATAAGACTTGACACAACTAAGCTAGAGAGACATAATGGAAATACAAGAAGTAAAACTACTCTATATTTATAATAAAAACGACTTAGATTCCTACAAGGTAGAAACAGGTCTGTTGGAAGCAACCTTTGTCTTTAGCATTAGAGTGAGCTCTCACGGGACCATTCATGGTATTAGGCATTGGGAGGCTTGACAGGATGCTATGGGACGCGTCCAAGGGATCATTGGGCATAGCGGAAAAGTCGCCCATGATATACCCTGTGTATTGGACTATCTTCTTTTAGTATAAATAAAGAGAGAAGTTGACTGGCGAATAATTATTAACATAATTTACTTAAGGTAGCAAAAATGCAATTGGATGGAAATAGCTCAAAAATCATTACAATTTGAACTCATATTATGATTTAAACTTGTCCATAATTAAAGCTAAAGTGCTGGTACGCCCAATTATTAATTCCTTTTTATTATTGCTGAATAAAAAATATTGGGTTTCCTCAATTTGACTCCACTGAAGCAAGGAAATTAGATATTTATATAACATAGTCTAAGAAACAACTATTTTGGTATTATCATCATTAATATGAACTCAATGTTAGTAACAGAATATAAATAAATTGGTGGCTTCTTACAAACAAATACAAAAAACAATAACAAAAAATTCTATTTAATTATAAAGTAAACACAGATATGCATGTGATCTTTTCTATGTACCGAGTCAAATGTTTTTGTGCAAATTTTTTTTAGCAGAAAATTACGGAGCGGTGAAATTTCCTCAAAATTTCAAGAAGATATCCCATTCTCCTTAGGTCAAAAGAAAGGAGAATTAATTATTTTTATTTTCCATTCATACAAAATTATGTATGGACTAATTTTTTACCTTCACCCCCTCCCCTCTCCTTAACTCCCATTATATTATCATTAATTCAAGTTAAATATTTTTGGAAAAACATTCATCCCTTACTGTTGCGATCAAAACACTCACACAAGTGTACGCGAGCGACAAGTAATATAGTAGTAAGTAAAGTATCATTCCCACGAGAAAGTGTGATCAACTTATCGACCGATGCAGACGAAAATAATTAGCAATTCAAGCTAAATTATCACAACATATATATAAAAAAAATTTACAAATGACTTAGTAATTAAAGGATAATTCAACACACAATTACTACGACAATTACACAATATTCTGATAACAATTTTTATAAAAGATATTCCAGAGTCATGGGCTTGCTAGAGTTCATGTAAAGTTCTTAGCTTAAAATAGATTTATTGAATTATTCAGAATATTGATTATAGGGTTGGTAACACCCATAAGAATCTGCCGAATTCTTATGCGCCTATTCAAGTTAAATTGACACATATATGTCTATGGTATTAATATTAACAAGAATGTATTTACAATTCCTATTTTTCAACCAAACAAGGCATTTAAGTATATGTCTATCTTAATCGCAAATATTTCACCTGATGCAAAGGATTCAGATCTTGTTCTATCTTATTCTATTTGCAATCAAGAATTTCTTTTTTCAAGTTTAATTCGAGATTCATAAATAGTATTTCACTGTTAGCTACACAGTAAAATAATTAAAAGCAGCATCAAATAAATAATCCATAACAATAAATTCAAGATCTTCAATCTAAGCTTCAAACAACATAATCATCTAACACCCACGATCCTAGAATATTTGAGTTTTTAGCTAGTCATATTTATACAAATATCAACGATAAGTCTTGAACATAATATAAGTAAATACAAGGAGAATATTTAGAAAAATTCTTTCAATCCTTGCTCCAAGTTGATGTTCCTCTTGCTTTTTTGATCCTCCAAGATGAATCACCTCTCTTTTCTCTCTAAGATCATGTATGGTCCCTTCAATATTGAAGCTTCTACCTCTTTTAATCGTGTAAGAAGAGGTTTTGACACTTATGCCCTTTTTAGTCCTAAATGGAATATTTTGGCGATTTTACACACCCGCTCTGTGGCGCCCCTTTCACCGCGTACGTGAATCGACAGAACTTGAGGCAGAATACAATTTAAACTGGAGTAGCAAAGAAAATTGCACTACCGTACCGCGCCGCGCCCCACGATGCGCGGTAGTAGAAATTCGGAAAAATTCAGAACATGAAAGTTGTAGCCCTTTTAAATATCTTTCTACCAATATATTATGGTGCTCAAACGGAGTTCTGAGTAAAACATTATAGACATTTTACTAGATAATGTGTCGTATGCTTGCTCGACTCATTGTTTTGTTCACCGGACTTGCATTGTGACCCCCGAACACGATCCCAACTTGATTTATTTAGCTTTTACTCAGTCTTCAAAGCCTCAAATTACTCAAATTCATCCTGAATTAATTCTTGAGTTTGAAACTCTTCCTGCAAGGTACAAATCATGAATTTAGTACAATTTATAATCATTTAAGCTCAAACATTTGTAAAATGGGATAATTAAAGTATTGTTACAACGACTAAAACACGAGTTTTTAGCATATGATCAACGCCCCACACTTAAACCATTGCTCGTCCTCGAGCAATTAACATACATTTCACATATTGACAACCTTTTTATCAAACAATTTCTCTAACAACACATGCTCACACTTAAATACCAATTAATAATATTTCAACCTCAAGACATGACTTACAAGTGCCATCCATTTTCATCACTTATTTACTCTAACACAACGGTCAAAATTTTTCCTTGCCTTTACAAATCATGTGCCCTCACAAAAATAATATAGACTAGTTCCTCTCAAAATAATAATCAAGAATATTTAGGAACTTAAAATAGGAAGAATTAACTCACTCTCAGAATTGAAATTCATGTACAACAGATGACATACCATATGCTTGCCCCTAGTGTAATACACTACTAATTGAGCTTATTTAGTCAATGATCAAGTAGGGCTTTAATTGGTTGTAATGTAGGCTAGAAAAAAAAAGTGTGAAAAACATAGAATGTAGTAACTACACCTCCTTGCACACTTTTATACATACAACATATTTCATAATTTCCGCATCACTCCTATGTTAAACAATCTTCAACCTTTTTGAGATTATCACATACTAACAACAAATCTCATTCTCTTTAAGCACCTTAAGTTAGGGATATATATATATATATATATATATATATATATATATATATATATATATATATATATATATATATATATATATATATATATATATATTATTCTTAATTTCGGCTTATTGTTTTTTTTTTCAAGATAAACCAACAAAATCTTCTCAACTTCTTCAACATCAAAACAACATTAAGTGCTCTTGAGAGATAGAGGTGCAAACAACTGATATATTACATAAGTTGGTAAGATTTATAACGTGAGTGCTAAAGAAATAGGATTAACGACTCAAAAGGTTTGATTAAGGTATATACAATTAGGTGGAAATAATTATCAAACTAGTTCAACAAAAAAATGTCTATATCATCTCCTAAACTAAATAATTCTACTATTTCGCTTTGCAAAACACTTGGGGGCAAGTTATAGACATACTATTATACACAAAATATTTCAGCAAACACATTGGCATACAACTCACTCATGCTTGGATCATTCTCGACTCTCTAGTCAAAACAATTATGCACAGTTATAATTATATAATTTAAGGAACTTATTTTAGAATCAAGAACTGAGGTTGAGCATCACAAATAAGGCATATATCACTTTCTTAAGCATGTGCATTTAAGGAGACTAACTCTGTAAATTAGGAACTTTTTATTCAATTGAAATAAATAAAAAAATTAGACTATACCCAGTTCAAATACACCCTTGGAAAAGAATCATGGCATAAAGAAAAACAAAAGAATTATTTAAATTAAACCAAAACTAGCATACACTAAACTGAAAAATAAAATAAAAAGAAATATTTTGATTTTTTTTTCCAATAAATTTCGAATTTCGAGACTTCATTTTTCATCAAGAAAATCGAGCAGGGATCTAATTCGAAATTAGGACTACTTACTATCTATCAACACTATAACATAACAAAACAAACTAAAAGCAACTTTAACAAACAAAACAAAATCAAACAAAATAACTAAATACAATCAAACAAAATACGGAAAAATAAATAAAAATAAGCACATTACAGTAGGGGGCAAATCACCCCACACTTAAAATCTTGAATTTTCCCTAATGCAAAAGAAAAATAAAATAGATCAGAAAAATACTCCGTGAGGCCATTGGTCTAAGCATTATCATCTTCAAAGGTTCGCAAATATTCTTCATCATCTGAGGGAACATAGTTCACATCCCCATCCTCGTCGGCTACTAGATGCAACCTCAGATGGGTCAATGTTTGATCTTTTACTTGGGAGCCGAAATATTATACTTACACAACATGATATATTTGCTAAAAGCATAAAGATCATTTTAAGAGCAAGTAGAGTAAATACCCCCACACTTATGTTATTGTCATGTTGACACTTAGCATATATAAGAGGGATTCAGACACATGTTCTTCAATTAGAATGATAAAATGCTTATCGGCCTACCCAACATTAGAGATAATTACTATATTTGTACATAAAGTAAAAATTACAAACTAAGCTAAAAATATAAACAATAAACATAAAAACAAAATAGCCTAGTTTACAAAATTTAAAATTATTATACAAAATATACTACATAGGTATATATACAAATCCTACATAGACAATATACAACGTGAATCACTTTTTGCTTCCACCTTGAACTTACGAATTGTACCCCTAACAAGGCATCAAGTATGTCGCTATGCTACTTTGGTGGGGCTACAAAGATAACCAGGCCAAGTAACACTACTAGAAAAAGGCAGATTTCCGACGGCCAAATCGGTCGGAATTCCGTCGGAAATCATGTATTTCCGACTATTTTCCGACCGAATTTCGTCTGTCGGAAAAATGATGGTCGGAAAACAGTTTCCGACGGAATCCGTCGGTAATTACCGACTAAAGGCGTCGCAAATTTTAAATTGGTCGGGTTGCCAAATAATTAAGTTTTCCGACTAAAGTGGTCGGAATTTACCGACTGAATCTATCGTAATAAACCAAGAAAATTACATAATTTATAATTAAATTATATACATTTTCTGACGGAATCCGACGAAAACTGTTGAAAATAAATTTTTTTTCCTGAAATTTCCGACTGAAGCAGTCGAAAACTATTATTTAAAAAATAAATTTTATTTAATTTCCGACGGAATCCGTCGAAGAATTCTGAATATTAATTTTTTTAAAAATATATTTCCGACTGTTTCAGTCGGAATTTTGTACTAAAATAGGCAGAATTCTGCCCAATTTTGAGCTACACCACCTCTCAAACTATCACAAATAAAAAAATACCAACAAACAATCTAAACCAACGATACATTAATACAATAATACGAACAAACAATACATTAACACTTCCTAAATTAACAATACATTAACAATTTCTAAACCAACAATGTAAAGCATTAAACCAACAATACCAACATTTAAATGCCATATCTTATGTTTCATGTTTCCCTTCCCCTTAGATGCCATATCTGTAATATAATCATGATAAATACAAAATTATTCATTAGAAAAGTATCTTGGATAGACCTGGAACCGAATGGATATGTAGATGAAAAGGAAGATGCATTTAAATATACATATCCTTGAGAAACAAGAAATCAGCTTAACCTTGTAAAGTAAAGGTACTGTTATACAGGAAAACTTAACCTTGCCATTAATAAAGGTACTGTTATGTGAAGAGCAAGAACATGACAGAGAATATGGATCCTGAAACTTTTGCTTTTGACCAAACACAAATGGAATTGACTGAGTTTCAGGAATAATTAATCCATTTGAAGCCAACCTCAGACATTCTGATTAAGATCAGGCAACAAACCATATTCAACAATACAAATGAAAACAAGAACAATGTGACAAATGCAAAACTGTGAGTTTATCAAGATTTTGTTGCTCAATGATTAGTTTATCAAGAACACTGTAACGAGCTGTATTGTTGCTTCTGCTGCTCAATGATTCCTACTGGTGCAAGTTATAACAGAGTTGTCTTTTCAATTCAAAGTTAACCAAGATAATTAAAGCTTTTTTGTTCTTTAAAAGACTTCATAGATATAAATGCATACGATGTTATTATGTTATCGGGCTTCTTCTTTATAAATGTACGTGTTCTTCCAGATCACATCAAAGTGAAAATTCCTACTATTTTATCAGTTTGGTCTTATACATATTGTACCGAAACAAGTGACATGCTGAAGTGCCCCGAAAGCTCCAGGAACGGAAGCATTACCATCTAGAAATAGAAAACTCTATTGAAGACAACATTCAAAAAATAAAAGAAGTACCATAAGTTCGCTATCTTGTTCAAGATAAAGCAAAGAAGCCAACTGCTCACCAACAGAGGGTTCTAATTCTTGACAATCTCTGCTTATCTGCATAAAACATTAAAAGGGTGACTGAAAGTAACAACAACATGCAGACCAATTCTAGCATCCAAATAAAACAAAACAGGCCAACTAAAGAGCTTCTATTTCGGATATCGTAAGCATCAATCACCAGTTAAAATTGGAAATTAAACAAGTTGAAATTGGTCAAAGAATCAACAGCTAAAGGCTTAGGCTTATACCTTCACTGGTAAGTTCTCATTGTATGGATTCCTCAAGTGATGAGTTTTCTGGAAGGACAGTTCACACAACTGCATTTTAAACCTTAGAATTAGTCCAGATGTGCAAGCAATTATGCAAAAAGAGAGGTAAAAAGAAGACTGCCTTTTGAATCACGGCCCATTTTTAGCCAATGCAACAGCACCAATTGCTCTGCTAAGATTAGCTAAGATAAGCAATGTCTATTGATGTGCAATCTACATCTTTATTAGTTGATCACATTTAGGGGAAAACAAAACATAGCCATGTTTCTCTTTCTGACGTTCAGACATTAGGAAATGCTTTACATGCTGTAAAAGAAGAAGCATACTTTAACCGGAATTTTAGATGGATTTTTCAACTCCAGAGTGATACACCACAAATCCCCAACGAAAACTGTTGCAGGGAGGTAATGAATGACACCCTCAAGCTTCGGTAGACTCTGCATATGGTCAAGTCATATAGAAATGTAAATGTGGCCATCCAAGTAAAAAAATGCTAAAACATATTAAATTGGCCACAAGTCCACAAGGGACTTCAGATGTTCCAGCCAGATGAGCCTTTTCAGTAGCAAACATAGAGGAAGCCAACCTAAAAACATGCAGTCATGTCTCTGTGCAACACTAATTGGACCAATAGCTGCAATTTTTAATCACCAAAACTTGAAATAACATAAACAGACCAACTCAATCAGTAAAGTTAAGAAGATACTTTTACATGACCATTTTCATCCGAATTTTCCAAACCTTATTGCGAGACAACTTTAATTTTCCTTCACTTCCTCGATATACCTTTGATAGTTAATTCCAGTAGACCAAACGAGATAATTGCCAGTAGACCAACAAAAAGCATAAAACAGGGGTAAAATACATTGAAGGATCGGCAATACAAAATAATCTATGTGGTAATTCAGAAGATAAACAGAATAGCGATGCGGGTTTAATTAGAGAGCCAAAATGGGGTCATCTGAAGGAATTACATGCAGTAGTAAAGTTATGCTCGGAAGCTATACTTTCTAGTTTTTCCACCATGCAATCTTTAGGTCAACTACAGGAGGTAGCAGCACAAGGCCATTTCACAATTTTTCAAGAATTTACTGAGCCATGAGTCAAATGACTCAATGGAAAACTATACTTCAAATCTGCAGGCTTATGTATTCAGTGGAGATTCAGGAGCTTGTGCAGCATTCCTGGTGAACACAGTCAAGTTTGATTCATCTGAGAAATGGGAACAATTCCAAGATGTTATTCCGCAATTTGATGCAACAAAACTGAGATCACAAACATTGTTGGAGCAAATGAATACTACAAAAGATGCCTCCGATTATCTTTGGTATACCGCTAGGTAAGGGTGTATATGGACCGGGTTGGTTTGGATTTTATCAAAATTAAACCAAACCAATTACATCGATTTGGATTGGTTCGGTTTTGTCGGGGTTTTCGGGTTTTTTTGTTACATAAATATTATTTCAATCTTACTTCGTTAAAATTATAGATAAAGCTTTGATAAGCGAATATATGTTTAGAAAATATGAAAAAAAAAATTGACAAACATATGAACTATTAAAATATTTTTATGGGAGAATTTTTTTAGTAATACATGATAGTTATTTTCTTAGTTGTCTAACAAAAAATTTTCGTTAATTTATGCTTTCAAGATTAATACATGAGAGGATTCCAAATATTTCAATATTTTCTAAAGAAAATTCACTATAAAGTCTTAAAAATATAAATAAAATTTACATATTTATATGTTGGTATGATTCGAATTTTTTTACTCAATACCAAACCAAGTCAAACCAAACCTAGACAGGTTTTTTAATCGGTTTGGTTTGGTTTTTCAGTTTGACGCGGTTTTCCGGTTCGGTTTGAACCCTATTGCTAGGTAATTAAACTCAAACACTCAGTATTATGTCACATAACTTACAGAAAGATGACTGCTTTTAATACCAAATTGGAGTAAAATTTCTTAGGCACAATAAGAACTGCCATCTCTTTCAATTTTTTATTTATCTACTAATATATGCAAAAATTATGTGATAGTTTCGATTAGGATTCCCAGGAGCATATCACACCACACTTTTGTGCAAAATTTTTAATACAAAACTAAAATTGAAGTTAGTTCAGTAATTGACCATATCATACCACACTTTTGTTTACTAAAGGCGCACTTATATGTACAAGCAGAGATTAAATTAAAACACTGATAAAGGTATCTCATGGGTAGGAGTAGAAGCAGCAGAAACAGCGACAACAGCGCCTGAAGCAGCTACAGAACATATAGCGTGGCCGTGACCGACAATTGCCGGTACCGGAGTTTGATGTGGAAACTGGCACAGTGTTGTCCATTGGACCTTTGTGTAGATGAAATGCTTAATCTTAATATATGTATATTGGGTGAAACCCAAAATCCAGAACAATTAAAACCCAAAATCCCATAACAAATACATGTATATTGGGTGAAAATATATGTAAGATGTGAAAATGGACAATGTTTGGAATTTTTAGTCAAAATTTTGGGTGGGAAAACGTACCTGGCACGATGGATTTACAGCAGTGTCGGCGGCAAGAGTTGCTCGTTGATGGTAGCGGCAGATTTAGGTTTAGAAGGAGGTTTAAGTGAGAGAGAAGAGAGAAGGAAGGAAAAGGGAAAAGGAAAAGAAAAGAAACCTTCGCTGGGGTTTTTAAAAAAAATCTCCGACGGATTCGGTCGCTATTTTTTTTAATTTCTTTTTTTTTATATTGTTTTCGATTAAAAACTACTCCGACGGATTCGGTCGCTATTTTTTTAATTTCTTTTTTTTATATTGTTTTCGATCGAATTGGGCGCTAAGAATTGGCGGAATATTCCGCCAAAATTTACGACGGACATAGACGGAAAATTAGTCGTAAGTATTATTAAAAATCAAAAAATATATTTTTATGAATATTCCGACTGATTCCGTCGGAAATTTCCGACTAAAAAACGGAAATTAGCCGTTTTTTAGTAGTGTAATAAATTTTTCACTCGGCACTTCTCGGCTTTTAGATGAGGAATGTAATTTTTGCTTTTTGGCACAACAAATTCAAGAATATAGGAACTTTCATCCTCACTCTTTGACTTCCCCATAGGCTCAAATGGCTTGATTACCATCTTACTATCTAAACACAATGTGGAAAAATAATTGGAATGAGGTGTAATGCGCCATAACTCGTGAATTTTACTACTATTTATATCCCCATTTATACAGACACTCAATTCTTCTAAAGTAATGTTATCTACTCCCTCATATGACTCTTGAGCACTCTTCTTAACATCGATATCCTCAAGAATAATATGATCTAATGATTGGTATTCTCGTTTTAGCTCCTCTATTTGGTCTAGAAGATGTTTTTTAAGCTTCAAACAACTCATCATTAAATTGTTGAGAGTTACACGCATCAACCTTTGCACTCAAATCTGAATCCAAGTTATGCACAACCAAGCCAAAATTATTAATTTTTTGTGCAAGCTCATCTCTTTCCTTAGATCAATCTTTCATCAACGTTGTTAGTAAACAACGTCGTTTCGCAGATTCCCCTAATCGACAATATTTGTCCCAATACCAATCCTTACTCCCATATTCAAATTCAGATGTTCAAGAGGTGAGGCCATAACTAGCCCAAAAATACGGGCCATAAAAATTTTTGATCAACCAAGCATCTTCATCATTAACCTTACCTCCGTATGTACCATCCTCAGATGTCATCCTGAGAGAACTAGAAACATACTAAGAAAAATCAAATAGTTATAAAAATAGCATATTTACCAAAAGAGAAGGAAAAAAACTTGTAAAGATAATAATAAAAGTCTAATATAGAAGAATAGTTAATTTCTAACTCCCCGGCAACGGCGCCAAAAACTTGTTGCGACCAAAATACTTAGTAAGTGTACGGGATCGATAAATAATATAGTAGTAAGTAAAGTATCGTTCCCACGAGGAATTGTGATCAACTTATCGACTGATGCATACGAAAACAATTAGCAATTCAAGCTACATTATCACAACATATATAAAGAACCAATTTACAAATGACTTAGTAATTAAACAATAATTTAACACACAATTACTACAATAATTACACAATATTATGATAACAATTTTTATAAAAAATATTTCAGGGTCATGGGCTTGCTAGAGATCATGCCCAGTTCTTAGCTTAAGATTGATTTATTGAATTATCCGGGATATTCATTATATGGTTGATAACACCCATAAGAATCTGACGAATTTTTATGCCCTATTCAAGTTAAATTAATACCTATATGTCTATGGTATTAATATTAACAAGAATGCATTTACAATTCCTATTTTTCAACCAAACAAGGCAGTTAAGTATATATCTATCTTAATCGCAAATCTTTCATCTGATGCACATGATTCAGATCTTGTTCTATTTGATTCTATTTGCAATCAAGAATTTCCTTTTTCAAGTTTAATTCAAGATTCATAAATAGTATTTCAGTGTTAGCTACGCAGTAAAATAATTAAAATAAGAATCAAATAAACAACCCATAACGATAAATTCAAGATCTTCAATCTAAGCTTCAAACAACATAATCATCTAACACCCACGACCTCAGAATATTTGGGTTTTTAGCTACTCATATTTATACAAATATCAACGATAAAAGTCTTGAACATAATATAAGTAAATGCAAGGAGAAGATTTAGAAAAACTCTTTCAATCCTTGCTCCAAGTTGATGTTTCTCTTGCTTTTTTGATCCTCCAAGATGAATCTCGTCTCTTTTCTCTCTAAAATCAGGTCTGGTCCCTTCAATAATGAAGCTTCTACCTCTTTTAATCGTGTAAGAAAGGTTTTGACAATTATGCCTTTTTTAGTCCGTAATGGAATATTTCTATGATTTTTACACGCCCACGCTCCGCGGCGCCCCATGCACCGCGTACGTGGATGGACAGAACCTGAGGCAGAATACAATTTATACTGGAGCAGCGAAGAAAATTGCAATATCGCGGCGCCCCACGCGATATTGTAGCCCTTTTAAATAACTTTCTATCAATATATTACGGCGCCTAAATGGAGTTCTGAGCAAAAAAAGTTATAGGCATTTTACTAGATAATGGGTCGTATGTCGGCTCGACTCATTGTTTTGTTCCCCGAAATTTCATTGTGACCCCCGAACACGATCCCAACTTGATTTATTTAATTTTTACTCAAACTTCAAAGTTTTAAATTACTCAAATGCATCCCGAATTAATTCTTAAGACGTTGGAAACTCTTCATGCAAGGCATAAATCGTGAATTTAGCACAATATAATCATTTAAGCTCAAACAATTGTAAAATACAATAACTAAAATGACTAAAACACAGAGTTTTTAGCATATGATACACATACCTTTTTGGCTTTCTTCTTTCTTTCTTCATCTCTATTTTTCTTTATTATTTTTGCAATATATTTTGGGATTTGTGTTTCAAAAGGATTTTATAATTACGACAAATTTATAAGGCATAGGGTTGGGAGTAATGAGACATCCTTTCCCATTCCCTAGAATACACGAGGTTGGCAGTGTGAAGTTAGTAGTATCATTTAGAAAGCGTGTGTCTCTTTATTTTTTATTACATAATAATTTTATGTTTATTTAATAATTTTATAATATTTTTCTTGTTTGCACCTTTCTTGTCTAAGCATTGTCCCATTATTTCCAAACAGAGTATATATAAATATATATGTTGATCTTTGATATCTCCGAGTCCTAGGTACAACTCTAATTTCTCTAATCAATTTTTTTTTTTTTTTTTTTTTTTGCCAGTTTTACCAATTTCATATTGTTTTTTTAATCATTTCAGGTTCCAACTTTAGAAAACATGGTCAATAAAGACGTCGACGGAAGATAATATGGTTCATTTTAGGTTTGCAAATTGTGTTCAGATGTACTAATTTGACTGTGCTTTCTTTCACATCATAAATTATAGTTTTACCATTTTCATTATTATTATTATTATTATTATCATTATTATACTTGTTCTGTTATTTATCGATTCTTATTTACGTATCACTTATTTTATTTATTTGTTTATTGTCATTATTGCCATTAAACGCACGTAAACTGCAGCTAAACTGCGCTAAATGCATGTATACTGCCGCTAAAAAAACTTAAACCACAGCTAAGTTCACTTAAATCGCCGCTAAATGTACTTATACCGTCGCTAAACATAGGTAAATATCAACTTTATTGTGTATATATTCCTATTAAGCCTATATAGAAGTCATTGCATATATTTTAAACTAGAAGATTGGATAAACTCACTTGAAATACAACTTCAAACAAGTATTTTTAAAACCACCGTTTCAACGATTCCAATTTCAAATCCTTATTTTATAGTTATTCGAAAACCAACTAAACTTTGCGCATTCATTTAAAAAAAAATTAAAAGACACTGGTAATCCAAATTAAAACGAGGAAGAAGGTTTTCGTATGCAGATATTCTTTCAATCCATTTAGAAAAAAACGATTGTTATTATTGCGCCTTGATCATCAATGATCTTTTTGGTTGTTCCGAATTCCTTTGGACGGTTGTGCTTTTAAAATGTGTTTTAAGTTAACAATACAAATATCACTTCAAACTATAGATATAATTAGATAAGCAAATATTAATTCTTTAATACCTGTACAAACTATGTAAGAAAATGGTATTAGTAGAATTGTTGACAAAAGCCATTGGAACATGACAAAATAAATTGCTGAACAATTTCGACATTTGTACCTTAATTACAGGCCAAAACCTCCCTCTGTCTCCATCTAAGTTGAATTGGTTTTTGTTAAGTCTTCTATGAGCGAAGTCCAAAGAATGATTATACCATAAAGGTCTATAGTATAATAGCATTATTATATATTTCTACAAGATTATTTTAAATGGCTCGAAATTAGTATAATATAATGAAGAAAACCTTTCAACTTCAAGCGTAGTTTTCTTATTTCAAGAATTCCAGTGTTAGTTTTTGTTTTACTTTCGGCCTGCAGAGACTTATAAATCGACGCAGGCAATGACCAGTTTGCATACCTTTTGGTTTATTTAGTTAGTTACGTTTAACAGTTGATTGAGGTAGCCAAGTGTGCAACCTAATGAGCCTGTATTTCTGTGTGAACAGATGCTTTCTTGGTACTAATTCATTATAGCACTTTCCATTAAATTTCACAGATTATATAAGTGAAAAGTTGAAGCGTGACATAGAAAGTGAAAAATAAGTTAATAAGTAGGTAAATAGACGATTATGGATAATTCAGGTGCAATCCTAAAACCAAAGGAGAATGTGTGAGAGAGGGAAACTTGGTCAGAAAGAGGAGCTTCGGACTATAGCAGAACTAATATATTGATACTTAGTTTATCGTTGACAATGAAGATGAATGCACATTTTAAACAATAAACAAGCCTACCCCTAAAGCTAGCCCAATTGAAAACATCTTATAAGTCAATCCTGCATTGAACGGATAAAGAGACAATCAACTCTCTCCCTAACTGTCGTAACAATATGTATGAGTGGTGGAAGTTCATGAAATCAGAATAATAGGCACTCTGACTTGAGCGAAAAAGAAAAAGTTCTACGACGACGACAACAACAATAACATACTTATTATTATCCCATACCGTGGGTCTAAGAAGGATAGTGTGTACGTAAACCTTAACCCTACTTTGTGAGAATAGACATGTTGTTTCCAATAGACACTCACCTCAGGATATAATGAGTAACATATTAATAAAAATATAGCCAAGAAGAGACAATATCAAAAAGCCATATAAGAGCAGAATAACACAACAAGACAGTAAAGTGATCAACAATGAAAGAAAACAACGATTAGTCATTAAAACCTACTACACACAAAAAACGAGACTACGTGCCAATACTAATGTTATAAACATCCTACACTACTTGCTCTACTACCCTAATTCTCGACCTCTTTACCTAGGGTCATATCTTCGATCAGCTGAAGCTGCGCCTTGTGTCGCGTAATCACCTCTCTCCATCTCTTCTTTGGCCTACCTCTACCCCTCTGTAGGCCCTTCAATGTCTAACCTCTCATACCTCCACACCGGGGCGTTTGTGTTCCTCCTCATCACATGACCAAACCACCTAAGTCACGCTTCTCGCATCTTGTTCTCAACAGAGGGCCAATCTCAGCTTATCGCGAAAACCGTATTTCGGATTCTACCTAACCTAGTGTGCCCGCACATCCATAACCTGCTACCTTCATTTTTTGGACATGAACACTTACAACATGGTTGGTCTGACCACCACTTTTTAGAACTTACCCTTAAGTTTTGGTGACACCTTCTTATCACACAAAATACCGGAGGTATATGAAAAAAAATAAAAGAGTTATAAATCATAACAGAATTGCAACAACTTACGCCGGGAGATCCGCACGAAGAACTGGAAATCCTCAAGAAACTGTTACTAGTTTATATCAATCCCTATCCTCCCTAGATTGTCAAGACGTAACCTTTTCATAAGCATTTTAAATAAGAAGAAAAAATCCACCTTTACTGCATGCCTGTGCACATACAAAATAAATAAATAAATCATATAGAAATAACTAAGAGCTCGACAAGGGTTTAAAATGGTAAACGATGTAAGGGACGGGGGAGTAGCCTAGCGCTACCTCCTCTTCCAATCATATGGTTGTGAACAGAGTCGCAAAATGGAACAAAGTGGAAACGGGTCACCGCTGCACTCCTGGGTAAATGTTTGGTTGTTAAACTTTACTATATCACACTAAAAAAAGGAGGTAAAACTTATTTATCAGATATCCCCAGAGGGATAAAAAGAGGCAAAAACCATATTAAAGAAAAGAAGCCTAAGGAACTCAATTCCACTCCACCTGAATTTAGTGATATAAGATCCCAACAATGACAAGAAAACATTTTATAGCACTATTCATTGATGTTCTGAACTTGGTAAAAACCACCTGCATGACTATTTCTGCTGCAGATGGAAGATTCATAAAACAACCCAAGCATTAAGAAACAGACAAGCAAAGCAGAACCCTCGAGGCAATACAGAAATCCTACATAGCTAAGGCAAACGAGCCAATAAAGGAATGACTATTGGAAAACAAATGACATTATTCTGCTTTCTGCCTAAGAGGTGATTCAGCCTATAAAACTTTTCAATACAGTAAACGATAGAGAAAAGGAATTTAATACTAGTAAGGATTTTGCAACATGTGATATTAAGATGCCTAATTGATTGAACATTTAATACAGCCCTTTTTTGTACATAATAAGTAATCCAAGCAGGCAGTAATCAATAACAGCAATAAAAAGAATAGCTATCTGCCCTCAATCGAATAACAATGTATATAATAAAACAAAAACAGGAACACATGGTCAAAGTATCCAAGTTCTAAAACATTGTTAAAGAAAGAACAACACGTTACCCGCAAGACAGGAGAAATTCCAGATCAAGCATCAGTAACTGCAGTGGACACAGTTTTATCCTATCTTGCGCGAACTCTCCAAAATGCAGCCGCACCCGTGTCGGATCCTTCAAAAATACACTATTTTTGGAGGATACGAACACATATCCGGCCACATTTTCGGAGAGTCCGAGCAATATAGGTAATCACCAGCCCCTGTAGCAGATGACAATTCTTCATCACCATACTCTGTTGCAGTTGACATGTCTTCATCTCCACCTTGCTTGATACTGGAGTTCTCTTCTTTGCCTGAAGCATGAAGAGAAACATTTAATACGGAAGAGAAACAATTTGAAAGCGCTACTAGCAGAATTAGGTGCTGCACAAATAAAAACTTCAGATTTGAGCTCACTATACCTGAAAAGACCTCCTTGCTCAGAGCTGTCTGGAAGATCCTCTCAGCGACCAATTGTGATTCTGCCCCATTATCAGCGGCTCTAGCACCTGGACTGCCTTTAGGCTTTTCAATCTCGGGTTAGAAACATTTTTACTTGCAGTAGACTTCTTTTCTTCTTGTCCTTCAACTTCCAAGTCTCTGCCTGAACAACCATGAAAATCTCTGCATGGAGTTTCAACAACTTCAACTTCAAGTGGAGCCACCTCCTTGTCAGTCGTTCCCGACTCATCCCAAATCAAATTAATTGTGGACTAACTGGATTTAGGTTCACTGAGTTCAGAATTGGAAATTTCATCGGTAACATCAGATTCTTTATTCCCTTTTCCTTCAACAGCAACATCTATCGAGGAAAATTTTTTGGACTTTCTCAGTATATATAATGGTCCAGTTTGGAACGTTGTCCGTGAAAGTGAAGTACATTTTATTAATCTACTTTTGGTAGTTAATAAAGTTTTTGGTTTCTTTAGTATCGAGACTCAGAGAAATGAGAATACTAAAATTAAGTTTTCAGCAAATTTTCAATTTTCAAAACTTCAGGCCAGTGATCATGGTAAGGACAAAATGAATGACTAGTACATGATTTAAACTCAACAAAACAGTGAATCTAAGGCAGTCTAAGTTTGCCAATTACATCAACAGAAATATACAGAATGGAGAATTTGGCTGATCAAATCTACGAATAAGGGCACCTCTAGACGTATGTCCATCCAAGCGAAGGTACTTATATTCCTTCCAGCAGAGATAATCAATCCTCCATTACATCAAGCAGCCTGGTCATTGTTGAGAAAAGCAAGACCTGCAAAACGACCAAAAAGAACAGCATGAAAGAGGAATAAATTGCTCCAGGAACAGATTTCCACTGTTGCCTCAAGTGTAAACTATGCAAGTTACTATCAGCATGTCGATCTCCTTGAGCATTGCTATCAGCAGGACAATCTTTCATTACACGATTTCCTTGAGATTCATGGGTATTGATAGAGGCAGGCAGCGATACCTTTGACGCCTCAGTTCCACTCCAACCAATAAGATCGGACTTCATTTGCATGCTTGTGCCCGTAACAGAGGAAGCTTGGAGAAACATCCATCTAGAAAAGAATCCTTTATAAACCTTGCTGGAAGCACATTCGCTCCTTCACATACCAAACCATGGAACTCCTGGTTTGGTTCTACCTTATGCCAAAACATAACAGAAATAAGCAATTACACATGGGAAACAATGCGTAAATAATACATTTTTCTGAATGCAATTGAATGTTTAGAAACTTTCAATAATATAAAACAATCTTCATTTGCGTATCAAAAAGGCAACTCTTTTTATTCAATAGAACTTTTATTGTTTTCTCCTAGACTAATAGTATTTACTATTGTTGCACTCTCAGAAAATAAGGTGAAATATCACTATTTTCGAAGAAGAAAAAAAAATTAACCTGTCAATGCAATATGATTTTTCTTCTTTTTATGACGTTGTATCTTGTCTAGCTAGCGCGCTCTTATACTATTCCACCACCATCATCACAGGTACAGCTGCACCGAGTAACTCTACCCATCCAGATTTAGGTTGCAATGCAATATCTAATCTCAATTTATTCATCATTTTTCTTCTAAAAGAAACAATCTTTAAGCTAAATAAAATATCACTTAATTCTTCTTTAAGCTAATTAGATATAAAACTTGTGGTCTAAAACAAGCATAGACTTATTTTGTTGATCTCATCAAAGGTTAAATATGAAGTTTAACGTTAAATTATTTCAATATATGAAAATCTGTCATTTTTCCTTAACAATTTGAAAAGTAAAATATGCCAACATAAATTGGGACGGATGGAGTGTTTAACCAAAAAATAAAATTTGGACTAAAATTATAATTTAGAAGAACACCGGTTAGTGATAATCACAAGAATGTATAAAAGAAAGCAATTTGGATAGCTAGAATATATTTGTTTAACCAAAAAATAGATTTTTAGTCAAAGCTGGAATTAGAAGAATCGGATTACTGATAATCGAAAAAAGTAAATAAAGAAAGAAATTTTTGAAGTATTCAAGTATGTAAGCTAGTAAATGAGAGTATATTTCAATAATCACCTCCTTTTATAAATCCCTTTGTGAATCTTTGGGAATGCATGTTATGCCTAAATCATAATGAGGCTATTATGAGTACTTAATGATATTAAATATTACGTTACATAATCATTACATTGAATGTAAATATTCCTCAACGGTTCCAGCATTTGCTACTCTTGAAATGTTGTATTTGTATCTTTTTCTTTAGCTAGGTTCATTATTCTTTCTGTTGCTCGTATATAGTTGAGCTTAAATAGGGATAGCTTCTGAGCCTCTCATCTCGTACCTCTCTTTATCCTCATGTCGCGTACCTCTTTTTAACCTTATGTCTCTTACCTCTTTTTATCTTCTTGTCTCGTATCTCTTTTCGTCCTTGCGAGTTTGCAATTCTTAGACCATTTATGACCTATTGACTATTTCACGTGTCATAACACGTCACCATATATTTATGTATACAATTTTCCCAAATACAGATAGTCCCCCCACTTTTTATTTATTCATTAGTTTGAATATTTGGGAAGTGGTATTTATTAAAGGAGAATTTTGTCACCATTAATGCTCTGCCAAAGTTAACGCTTCAACTGTCACTTCCTTTTAATACACAAGACATGTGTCACTTTCTCATTGGTTACACTCTTTTGCAGCACTTTTTAGGCTTTCTTTCCAGCTTCACATTTCCTGAAGTATCAGTTATCATCATTATGGTTCCTTCATCATCGTACTTCTTTCCTTTTTCAGTTATCCAATAGTATTAATATAGCCTCTCTTCTTGTCACGTTCCACATAAAGCGTATTGAACACTTTTACCCTTCAAATTCTCTTTATTATTCCTTGTTTTACTTCAAACTTTGCTTTCATGACTTCATCGAGCTCTAACCCCAGAAAAACTCCCATTCTGGATAGCTTCCCTAATTCTCCAATAAGGCATAGAAGAGGAGGTAGACTACGCAACCTAGGTTCTGCTCGTGGTAGCATGTCAATTCCTCCTTCTAGTTCTGGTTCCTCCTCTTGACCAGGGGTTGCATTCTCAGAGAGGCTCTTCTCGTAACAGAGAATCTTATGAGCCACTACATGAGCCCTAGGTAGAGGAAATAATTAAGACGACCCAAAGGGTCATCACCTATTTTCCTCACTTCTTCCGCACTTCCATGGCCTTGAAAACCTCATTTTATGTTGCCTCGATTTACGTACATAATCCGAGCATGTAGCCGGAAAGATATTGTGATAGAATATGTGAATTCTATTAAAAATTTGAAGAAAAATGATATTAATATTGATATAGTTGACTTCGGTCAACAGTTTTGGTAAACGAACCCGGACCTGCGATCGAACGGTCCCGTAATGTCCGTAGGAAAATATGGGACTCGGGGTTCGGACCAAAATCCGGTTACCCATTCCCTTACGAGTTCAAATATATGATTTGTTTCAAAATCAGACCTCAATTCGAGGTCCAATTCCCCAATTCATGAAAAACCTAGGTTTTATCCAAAAATAAGAATTTCTACCATGAAAACCTTTGATTTCTCTTGAAAAAACATGTTTAATGGTGTTAGGAATTGAAAGAATTAAGTAAAAAGTGACTTACAAGTGCTTTGGAGTGATTTTGTCTCTTGAGGGTTCGTGTGTGGTGTGTTGGGTTTTGAAAGAATGAAGAAAAGAGCTCAAACATTCGTTTAAGTATAAATTTGCATAGTTGCGAATATCGCAATTGCGAACATATCAGGTCTGGGGTCTGCGGCTCTCGCATTTGCGAGACAAGCTTCGCATTTGCAAACTAAGCTGAACTATTGGGGCATTCGCATTTGCGACATTTCAGTCGCATTTACGAACATGGGCTATTTACTAAAAGCCTCGCATTTGCGAGGTATAGTTCGCATTTGCGAAACCTTGAACTCCCCTGCCAACTTCGCATTTGCGAAGACTGGTTCGCATTTGCGAACCAAGGCTAACCTAGCTCTTCTATTTACTTATATTATTTGCTGTGGTCTCATTGTTCCGAGACAGACACATATTTGTCATTTTCTTTCAGACCATTATGTGTAGTATTCATTAGTAGTTCGTGAGTTGGTGACTCTATATCTTGGGTAGAGGATTTCATCAGTGTTTTACCTTAGTATTATTTATCTCTATTTAGAAAGCCTTCCGTACTTATTAAATTGAATATTTATTTCTCTTGTTAGTAAGTATAAGTATAAAAATAACGACACGAACAGGATAATGTAGAATGTATTGGCTTGGCTAGCTACCACGAGTAGGCTCCATCACAATCCCGATGTCGCGGAAAAATCCGGGTCGTGACAATAATCCCCTCTGAATTTTCCTTTTATCATGATAGAGAGTCTCTAAAAACTCAAGTCGCTTCTTAGATCGTGCTGATCCCTTTCCCACTCAAATCACAAGTGCTTTGGCTCCCATAGTTCGAAAGAAGTGTCATTGGGCTGAATATTTTCCTATTATCATATCCAATCCAAATCAAAGAATCACCTCGTACTTAATAAGTTACTTTTTTTCTTACACCTACCCTTTTACTTTAGGGTATAAACCGGCCATTGACCCGGTCATTCTGGATTTTTTCATTTTTTTGATGTATTCTTGGGTCATATTGGACAAATGGTGTAGTGAACTGTCGCCTGCTTGAGGCATCTTACTAACTGAGCAGATGTAGAATTTACTTTCCCCCACTTAATTCACCTCTATTCTCCTAGGTTTTTTCGAAACGGGGTGTTTGGTTGAGCAGCTAGGAGTAAAAGGGTCTTGGTGAGTTTTGAGGATGATAAAAACCGTGGCTGGTATGCCCGATTTATCGCTGCTCCCACTGTAGGTTTAGTGAGTGAAAGGAATATCTACTTCCTGGAGAATTGAAATTTTGCACGTAAGTGTTGAATGTTTCCCGTGCCTTTTTATTCTTAGGCTTGCCTGTTTTTCATAATCTTTCTTCTTTTCTTTTTCAACAACAATGAGTATTGCGAAATCTATACCCAATATTCGTGGGTGGGTTGAAAAGTTACTGACGGTTGCACTAATGGAAGGCAGAGCATGGAAAACCCTTTCCAATCGTTATGGTTGCAAAGTAAAAACTCATGGTAAGGATTTTTATTTTTACCTTATCTATATTCAAATTTAATTGTTGTTCTGGATTTTAACCTTATTTTTCTCAGGTTTTGCTATTCGAGGAGTTACTCCAGAGGCTATCTTGGCGTCTCGTGATCAAGGCATATTCTTGGGATCTGTAGATCAAGACCCAACTCTGAGGTCTAAAAAAAGAAAATCTATCGTAGAAGATGATTCTGAAGGAGAGGGCGAGGGTTCCCTGATATCAAGATCACGAGTTAGGAGTCGTATCGTCTCTAAAGATGAGGCTGAGGTCTCCTCTAACTTGTCTCTTTCTAAACTTGTTATTACCCAGGTGATCATTCATGATGATGATATATCCCCTCCTCCGGACACTCATGCATCCATAAACCAGCTTTTTATTAGCAGTTTTATTAGTGATCCTTTAGTACCAGTTATCAGTGAACTTCCTCTGTCTTCTTTTACGTCTAACGTTCATGTGATCGTTTCCTTACCTTCATCATCCATTACTTCCATACCCTCCTCCACTGCCCCTTCTTCAATAGTCCCTCCCATCATTGTTCATCACACAGAAACGGGTTCCTCAAGTAGGGGTTCTGCTGTGAGGAGCGTGACCATTGAAGTTCCTGCCAACAATAGCCTTTTAAAGAAGTCTGGGCAAGCTGATACATGGCTCGAGCCTCTGATTGGCCCTATTGAGAAGGCTAAACTTGAAAGTAATGGTAATATGACCCTCCTGAATGATATTGTGCATGCAAGTTTGAAGGTATTTTCTATTTTATTATTTTATTAAGGTTTTTCACTTCGGTAGCCCTAACCTTATCTCTTTTTTATTTGTTTTAGCAGGCCAATCTCATTGGTACTGGACTTATGACTCAATTTTCCCTTTTAGAGAAACTAGCTCGTGACCTAGAGAATGCTGCTCATAACATAGAAGAAGTTGCTTGTGGCTCTCAATTGGAGGCCAACAATTGGAAGGGCCAATTTGAAAGCTCACATAACGATATGGAAAATTTGGGGAAAAGAAAAATTACCCTGGATAAGAAAGTTCAAACTCTAACCTCTGAATTGGCAACGATTAAGGTTGCTTTAGACCAATATAAGAAGGAAAATGAGCGCCTTGAATCTTCCTTTTTGGAATAGTTGTCCAAGGTCACTAAAGAGAATAGGGCTTTAAAGGCTTTGCTGACTAAGAAAAATATGCATACAAGAGAGGTAGCATAAGAGCTTTCTCGGGCACAAGAATAATTGCGAGCTTCTGCAGACAAGATCCATACTCTGGAAAACTCCCACACCACACTACAATTATCTTATGATTCAGTTTAGTTAAGAATGAGGAACTTAAGAATGAAGTTACTGCCTGGGGGAGAGATTATGAACTTCTCGAGGAGTCCACCAATATTTAAGTGAGATGGACCTTTCTAAAGTCTCGTCGTGACACCTTGGTAGAAATGAGCCAACAAAATTTCAACCTTAAATCTGAATTAGCTAAGGTGAATGAAGCCATTGTGAAGGGTTTGAGAGGTGACTCCATTGTTCTTATGGGCCAATGAGCCAACAGTGGATTCCCCTTAGTTCCAAAACATTAGGAAGGGTTTGAGAGGTGACTCCATTGTTCTTATGGGAAAGAATATTATGATGAATGCCATGACTTGTTAACTTCCACTTCGTATTTGACTTTTCTTAGGCTTGATTTTTCCTCAATCTTGTTTTCCTTTTATATACACCTAACTTTATATACTATGTAGTCCCCCAAGTGTTTCAGTGTTGAAGTATGAAGCCTCGAGCACTTGATAGTTTCCTTCACTTGGTCCTTTTCCTGAAAAGGAAATACATACGGGACTTGGGGGTGCGATTATAGATGAAAAGTGCTTTACTCGTATATGTTTCTATCATAATAATTATAACCATAGGCCAGGAATTTTAGTGTATTCCATTTTTCCTTATAGGTCATGACTCATCATTTAGTACGGGTAAGCGTTTTGCCTATCATCTAAAAGTGTTAGTCAAATTTTTAACAATTCAAAAAATAAAATTCAACATAATGATACTTGACCATGTGTTTTCTCTTAGAAGTACTATCTTTTTAAATGAACAGCATTCCAGTGCGAAGGAAGTATCTTCACATTTGTTGTCTCCAACTCATATGCTCATTTTCTTGCAATATCACGAACTCTATAGGGTCCTTCCCAAGTTGGACTTAGTTTACCGGCGTTGGCTGCCTTTGTAGATTGAAAAACCTTTTTAAGCACGAAGTGCCCAATTTTGAAGTATCTCAAACGTGTTTTCCTGTTGTAATAACATTCGATCACTTGTTTTTGTCCAGCCATTCTTATTAACGTAGCTTCTCTCCTGCCTTCTAGTAGATCTAAATTGACCCACATCTCTTCATCATTAGACTCTTGTGTTGCTTGTGAGAATCTCGTACTTGGTTCTCCTATTTCAACTGGCATTAGTGCCTCATCCCCATAAACCAAAGAGAAAGGTGTCTCACTTGTACTCGTTTTTATTGTTGTGCGATATGCCCACAAAACTCCAGGTAGTACTTCAGGCCAATTACCGTTTGATTCCTCTAATCGCTTCTTTAGATTATTAATGATGACTTTGTTTGTTGATTCTGCTTGTCCATTACCTATTGGATGGTAAGGTGTAGACGTTATCCTCTTTATTTGCCAACTTTAAAAAAAATTGTGACTTGAGCTCCAATAAATTGAGGACCATTGTCACACACAATTTCTTTTGGTACACCTAACCGGCAGATGATATTATGCCAAATGAAATCCTTGACTTCCTTTTCTCGTATCTATTTAAATGCTCCTGCCTCTACCCATTTAGTAAAATAATCAGTAAGTACGAGTAGAAATTTTACCTGTCATTTAGCTTGAGGCAATGGTCCCACTGTGTCCATCCCCTATTTCATAAATGGCCATGGTGAAATAATCAGATGTAATAAACTCAGCAGACCGGTACATATTATTATTGTATCTCTGGCATTTATCACATTTAGCCACGAAACTTTCTGCTTCTTTTTCCATATTGGGCCAGTAATATCCTGCCCTGATCAAAGTTCTTACCAGTGATCTTTCTCCTGCGTGGTTTCCACAATGCCCTTCATGTATTTCCTTCATTACATACTCCGTTTGAGGAAGGTCTGAGGCATCTTTCTGAGGGCCACCAAATATTTTTCGATAAAGGTTACCTTGCTTAAACAGTAACGAGCGGCATTTTTCTGAAACGCATATGTTTTTTTCTTGTCATTGGGCACGATACCATACTATAAAAAAACAACGATTTAATTTTTCCAATCCCAAATTAGATTATTAAAATTTACCTCGTTCTTATCAGATTCGAGAACTGAATGAAATAAATGTATAACCGAGGCATTGGCATCGTTTGTTATATCAGCTGCGGATGCAAGATTTGCTAAGGTGTCAGCTTTAACATTATCATCCCTTGGTATCGGGATGACATTCCAAGTCTGGAATTGCTTTATCTGTTCCTTTACCTTTTCCAAGTATTGTTGCATCATTGCTTCCCAAGCCGTACAAGTCCTCAACATTTGATTACCCACAAGCTGAGAATCACTTTTGATCACCACCTAACTTATTCCAAGTTCTTGTGCCAATTCTAGACCTGCAATCACAGCTTCATATTCCAATTCATTATTAGTTACGGAGTGACATTTAATATCCTGCCTAATAGTTTCACCTGTAGGTGGTACTAAAACAATTCCTAACCATGCACCTTTAGTGTTAGATGATCCATTAGTGAATAAGGTCTACATTCCTGGATTTGCTCCATGAAGTATCTGAATTTCTTTTTCAGCTTCTAATTGCATTCCTTGGTAAAATTAGCCACAAAATCTGCCAGTACTTGGGATTTTATTATTGTTCTAGGTGGATACGTGGTTTCATATTCACTTAATTCTATGGTCCATTTAGCTAACCACCCTGATAATTCATGTTTATGTAGTATATTACGTAGGGAATATGCAGTTACTATAGCAATAGGGTGACACTGATAATATGGTCTCAATTTTATGATGCCATGATTAAAGCGAGTGCTAATTTTTTTAGTTGTGGATATCACGTCTCTACATCTAGCAAAGATTTACTAACATAATAGATAGGAGATTGTTTACCTTGTTCTTCTCGAATCAAAACAGTACTTACCGCAACTTCTAAAACATTAAGGTAGATGAAAAGCCTTTCCCCAACCTTTGGTTTTGCTAACAGGGGTGGATTTTACAAATATATTTTCAAATTCCTAAGTGCTAGTTGACATTCCTCGTTCCATTCAAAATGATCTTGCTTTTTAAGGGCTGAGAAAAACTTGAAACACTTTTTTGATGACTTTGAAATGAACCTTCCCAAAGTTGTGGTCCCCCTTATCAGTCTTTGAACTTCTTTCTTATTTGTAAATACATTAGGGATTCATTCAATAGCTTTAATTAGGGCTGGGTTTACTTCAATACCATGGTTAGAAACAGGAGAACCTAAAAAATTTCCTGATGCCACGCCAAATGCACATTTTTCTGGGTTCAATTTCATATTATATTTTTGCAAAATTTTAGATATTTCAGATAGATGAGATATATGATCCTCTGAATGCCAAGTCTTAACTAACATGTCATCTATATACTCCTCTATGGTCTTACCTAAATTCTCTTGAAACATTTGAGTAACTAACATCTGATATGTCGCACCAGCATTTTTAAGACCAAATGGCATTATCTTATAACAATAAGTCCATGTTCGTTATGAAAGAAGTTTTTTCCTCATCTTATGGATCCATTTTGATTTGATTATAACCTGAGTATGCATCTAAAAAACTTAATAGTTTATGTTCTGCAGTAGCATTAATTAATTGATCTATGTGCGGTAAAGGAAAAAAATCTTTCGGACAGACTTTATTAAGATTGGTGTAATCCACACAAACATGCCACTTACCATTTTTCTTAGGAATCAAAACAATGTTAGCCAACGAGTTAGTAAATTTTACCTCACGAATTGAAACTATTTTGAGCAATTTCTAAACTTCTTCTATATTTAATTGATTCTTAAAAGTTCCATGCTTTCGTTTCTTCTACTTTGATGGGTCTTCATTCAATTTATATGAGTCATGACCTCCGGTAGTATCCCTGTCATGTCAGAATGAGACGAAGCAAAACAATCGGAGTTAGACTTACAAAATTCAACTAACTTACATTTTACCCATGGCTGAGATTGGCTCCTATATACACTTTCCTATCGGGCCAGTGTATAAATAAAACCACATACTCTAACTCTTCTATCGTTGTTTTGATGTTCTTGCTTTCCTCTGGTTCTTGAATGGTGTCGGGCCTTAAATCCACATCTATTTTTCCTTGCTCAGTTAAGGTTGATGTTATACCCTCCTCAACTGAATCTTGTAATTGCTATTTCACTTCACTTTGAACAGTTGAATCTGCAACGAATTTATACTCCTGGATGTTTGTTGATTGCCTCTAATCTGACAAATTCTCCATGGTGATAGGAATTTAATAACTTGATGTAAAATTGATGGTACGACATCCATATCATGGATCCATGGCCTTCCAAGAATCATGTTGTAAGCCATTTCCATATCTACGACTTGGAATTTGGTATCTTTAACAATGCCTTCTACAAACGTGGTAAGGATCGATCTTTGTTGGTTATGACATTAGAGTTATCAAATCCTAACAAGGTATGCGCTTTTGGAACCAATTTATCCTCAGCTTGCATCTGCGCAACACTTGTATCAAATTAATATTCATTGAATTGCCTTGATCAATCAAAACATGTTTCACGTTAGTATTATGTACTAGTAATGATATTACCAGTGCGTCGTTGTGTGGAGTCAAAAAGCCTTCTGCAGCTACATCGTTGGATGTAATAGTATTGTCACGACCCGGATTTCCCACCATCGGGGTCATGATGGCGCCTACTAAATGGAAGCTAGGCAAGCCAAATATTAATTACACCTCCATTAATTACCAATTTCTTATTAAGACTTATTATTAAAAACATATAACTTACATCGGAATAATCAAAATTAGCGGAAGACTTAGTCAAATATGATAAAGAAAACCCAAACATGATACACTACCCAAGACCAGTGTCACAATACTCACGAACTTCTAAGAATAATACACATAATTGTCTGAAAGAAAATACAAGCTGTTTATCTCGATTACATGAGATAACATAATGAAAAGCATAGATAGAAGAGACAACGGGTCCTGCGGACGCCTGCAATGCTACCTCGTAATCTCAATAGTCGGAAAATCCACAAGTCGCTACTGCTGCTGCTGCTGTCCGTAACCTGTATCTGCGCAAAAAGAGCGCAGAGCGTAGTATCAGCACAACCGACCCCATGTGATATATATATATATATATATATATATATATATATATATATATATATATATATATATATATATATATATATATATATATATATATATATATATATATATATATATATATATATATATATATATATATATATATATATATATATATATATATATATATATATATATATATATATACATCATAAGGAAATACTCTACTCTGAAATAACAGTCAATAACTCACGATATCCAGAATAATCTAATCAACGTAATAAATCTTACTTTCATGTCTCAATTCCTCTCTCATTTCATATCTCGTGGTAGGCGTACCACCCGCTCCCCACTATCACAGTAATTATATCTTGTGGTAGGCGTACCACCCGCTCCCAAATATATCAATAGGCTACCGGCAACTATGGCCAATGCCATGATTTAAATCACTTCGTGGTCGGCGTGCCACACGATCCCATTTCTTATTATATAAGTGGTCGGCGCACCACACGATCCCAATTCATAAATATATAAGTGGTCGGCGCGCCACACGATCCCAATTCATAAATATATAAGTGGTCGGCGCGCCACACGATCCCAATTCATAAATATATATATTACCGGCATTTAGCCAATAATCTCTATATCAACAATATTTATAATTACAGGTTTTAAACCAATAATTGATAATAATTTCAATAATTTATCTTCATTACCAGTATAACACCAATAACTCTTAATCAACAATTTATTCATAACTAAATTCCTATTCCTTCAAGCTAGGATAGAACAAACACTTACCTCGAAAGTTTACGAACGATTCAATCCGTAACAATGCCTTTTCCTTTCGAATTTGACTCCAATCCAATCGTATCTATACACAATTGATTTAATATCATCAATTCTACTTAACAAACTAGTTCATATTGCTAAATATGGTTTTTACAACATTCTGCCCGGAATAGTAAAAATCGACCCCGGGCCCACATAATCGAAACTCAAGTTTCGAACCAAAATAAGTTCACCCAATCATCCATGAGTTCAAATATACAATTTGTTCTTAAGTTCGACTCCGAAACGAAGTCTAGATCGCAAATTCTTTGAAAACCCTTACTATACTCAATTCTCTAGTTTCTCTACCCATTTACACCTATTTAGGCTTATGAATTCAAATAATATTGACGGGAAATGAAGAAAAGGGAGTTAAGAATCACTTACCCAAGAAGTTTGATGAAGAATCGCTCAAAAATCGTCCAAGGAGCTGTGGAGAAGAGAGTTGAACAGAAATGGGATTTTTATCCCGTTTCTGTTCTGTTTTCTGACTTAAATTCACCGGGCATAAGTTTGTTCATCGCGTTCGCGACACCCCGGTCGCGTTCGCAGCTGAAGAAGAAGTTTTACACATCGCGTTCGCGTGGGGCCTGACGCGAACGCGAAGAAGAAAATTCTGGGGCTTACAGGTTGGCCTACGCGAACGCGAGCTAGTCCACGCGAACGCGTAGAGAAAAAGGGTTGGCTCAAATTTACACTACGCGAACGCGTGAAGTAGTACGCGATCGCGATGAAGGGAAATAGCTGGGCATCGCGAACGCGACCAGAGGGACGCGAACGCGTTGAAGAGAAGAAGTTGGCCATCGCGAACGCGACCAGAGGGACGCGAACGCGAAGAAGGATTGCTTGCTGCAGATTTTCTGCAGTTTTTCTTAAGTCCAAAACCACCCCGATGCCTATCCGAAACTCACCCGAGCCCTCGAGGCTCCAAACCAAATATGCACACTAACTCAAAAACATCATACGAACTTGCTCGCGCGATCAAATCGCTAAAATAACATCAAAATCCATGAATTGAGCCTTAAAACTCAAGAATTCTTTCAAATCTTCATAACTTTCAAAATTTCCAATTTAAGGCCGAAACACGTCAAACGACGTCCGTTTTCAACCAAACTTTCCAGAAAGCGCTTAACCAATATATATGACCTGTACCGGGCGTCGGAACCAAAATACGAGCCCGATACCAGTACTTTTTAATCAAAATTCAGTTTCATTTTCCTTAAACATTTTCGGAAAACAATTTAACAGAAAAATTCTTTTACCGGGGTTCTAGACCTCGGATTTCAATTCCGGGCATATGCCCAAGTTCCATATTTTTCTACGGATTTTCTGAGACAGTCAAATTACGGATCCGGGTCCGTTTACCAAAAATGTTGACCAAAGTCAACCATATCAATATTAATATCAAAATTCTTCAACTTTTTCACATATTTCACATATTTCAACATAAAAATTTTCCAGCTTTGTGCCCGGACTATGCACGCAAATCGAGGCAACTATAAATGAGGTTTTCAAGACCTCAAAAGCTCGAAATGATTAATAAAACAAGTGATGACCCTTTGGGTCGTCACAATCTCCACCTCTAAAACAACCGTTCGTCCTCGAACGGACAAAAGAAAGAAGTACCTGAGTCAGGAAACAAATGTGGGTAGCGGCTCCGCATATCAGACTCGGACTCCCATGTCGATGCCTGATAGGATGACCTTTCCACTGCACTCGAATAGAAGGATAACTTTTCGATCTCAACTAATAAACCTATCGGTCTAGAATAGATACTGGTTCTTCCTCGTAGGTCAAATCCTTGTTTGGCTGGATTGTGCTAAAGTTTAACACATGGGACAGATCTACATGATATTTTCGGAGAATGGACACATGGATTATCGGATGAACTGCTGATAAATTAGGTGGTAATGCATGCTTGTAAGCCATTTCGCCCACTCTCTGGAGAATCTCAAATGGCCCGATGTACCTAGGGCTCAACTAGCCCCTCTTCCCAAATCACATTACACCCTTCGTGGGTGAGACACAGAGCAACACTCTCTCTTCTACTATGAATGCAACATCATGAACCTTACGGTTGGCATAAATTATCTGCCTGGACTGAGCTGAGCGAAGTCTATCTTGATTGATCTAAACCTTATCCGAGGCATCTTGTACCAAATCTGTACCCAATAACCAAGCCTCCTCTGGCTCAAACCATCCAACCGGCGATCGACATCGCCTACCATATAATGCCTCATAGGGAGCCATCTGGATGTTCGACTGATAAGCTGTTGTTGTAGGCGAACTCTGCTAATGGCAGAAACCGGTCCCACGAGCCTCCGAAATCAATAACACAAGCTCGAAGCATGTCCTCTAGAATCTGAATAGTCCTCTCGGACTGGCCATCCGTCTGAGGATGAAATGCTGTACTCAGCTGAACCTGGGTGCCTAACTCATGCTGGACCGCTCTCCAGAACCGCAAGGTAAACTGGGTACCCCGATTAGAGATAATAGATATCGGCACCCCAAGAAGTCGAACAATCTCCCTGCTGTAAATCTCTGCTTACCTCTCCGATGAGTAGGAGACAGATATTGGAATAAAGTGTGCTGACTTGGTCAGCTTATCAACAATGACCCAAATAGCATCAAATTTCCTCCGAGTCAAAGGAAGTTCAGTAACGAAGTCCATAGTGATCCGCTCCCATTTTCACTCGGGAATTTTAATCCTCTAGAACACACCACCGGGTCTCTGGTGCTCATATTTCACCTGCTGACAATTTAGACACCGAGCGACATACGCAACGATATCTTTCTTCATTCTGCGCCACCAATAGTGCTGACGTAAGTCCTGGTACATCTTCGCGGCGCCTGGGTGAATAGAATACCGCGAACTGTGGGCCTCTGCTAAGATTAACTCTCGAATCCCTTCGACATTGGGCACACAAACTCGACCTTGCAATTTCAATACCCCATCATCATCTAGATTTACCTGTGTGGCACCTCCCCGCTGTACTGTATCTCTCAACTCACGCAAATGAGGATCATCAAATTGCCTCTCACTGATACGCTCTAATAAAGAAGAACGAGCGACCGTGCAGGCTAACACCCTGCTAGGCTCAGAAATGTCTAATCTCACGAACCGGTTAGCTAAGGCCCGGACATCTATAGCTAATGGTCTCTGACTGACCGGAATATATGCAAGACTACCCATGCTGGTAGACTTTCTACTCAATGCATCGGCCACCACATTGGCCTTACCTGGGTGATATAAAATAGTAACATCATAGTTTTTTAGCAACTCTAGCCACCTTCTCTGTCTCATATTCAACTCTTTCTGCTTAAACAAATACTGAAGACTCTTATGATCGGTGTATACTTCACATGCTACACCATACAAATAATGCCTCCGGATCTTCAATGCGTGAATAATCGCCGCCAATTCTAGATCATGCACTGGATAGTTCTTCTCATGAATCTTCAACTACCTCGAAGCATAGGCAATAACCTTTCCATCTTGCATTAACACCGCACCAAGCCCAATACGGGAAGCATCACAATAAACAATATAAGGTCCCGTACCTGTGGGTAAAACCAATACCGGTGCTGTGGTCAAGGCTGTCTTGAGCTTTTGAAAACTCGCCTCACATTCATCGGACCATTCAAATTGAACACCTTTTTGGGTCAATCTGGTCAGTGGGATTGCAATAGATGAAAATCCCTCTACGAATCAGCGATAGTAACCCGCTAACCCCAAGAAACTCCGAATATCTGTGGCTGATGTCGGTCTAGGCCAGTTCTTGACTGCCTCAATTTTCTTCGGATCAACCTGAATACCTGCTGCGGTCACAATATGACCCAGGAATGCAACCAAACTTAGCCAAAATTCACACTTTGAAAATTTTGCATATAGCTGGCTATCTCTCGGAGTCTGTAAGGCCACTCTGAGATGTTGCGCATGCTCCTCCTGACTGCGGGAATATATTAATATGTCATCAATGAAGACTATTACAAACAAGTCTAAATAAGGCCGAAACACCCGATTCATTAATTCCATAAAAGCCGCTGGAGCATTTGTCAACCCAAAAGACATGACCAGAAATTCATAATGTCCATACCGAGTGCGGAACGCTGTCTTAGGGACATCAGATGCCCTAATCTTCAGCTGATGATAGCCAGATCTCAAATCTATCTTTGAAAATACCTTGGCACTCTGAAGCTGGTCAAATAAATCATCAATTCGCGGAAGTGGATATTTATTTTTGATAGTCACCTTGTTTAACCGTCGATAGTCAATGCACATTCTCATCGAACCATCTTTCTTCTTTACAAATAATACAGGTGCACCCCACGGCGAAACACTGGGTCTAATGAAACCCTTTTCAAGTAAATCCTGCAACTGTTCCTTCAATTCTTTTAACTCTGGCGGAGCCATACGGTATGGGGGAATGGAAATGGGCTGAGTGCCTGGAGCCAAATCAATGCAAAAATCAATGTCCCTATCGGGCGGCATACCTGGCAAGTCCGAAGGAAATACTTCAGGAAATTCGCGAACCACAGGCACAGAGTCAATAGAAGGAACCTCAGCACTAGAATCACGGACATAGGCCAAATAAGCCAAGCATCCCTTTCCAACCATACGCCGAGCCTTAACATAAGAAATAACATTACGACTAGTATGACCTGAAATTCCTTTCCACTCTATACGAGGCGAATTCGGCAGGGCTAAAGTCACAGTCTTGGCATGGCAATCTAAAATAGCATGATACGGAGATAGCTAGTCCATGCCTAGTATAATATCAAAGTCCACCATATTTAGGAGTAATAAATCAGCACGGGTCTCGAGACCCTCAATTACTATAATACATGACCGATGAACTCGATCAACCACAATAGAATCGCCTACTGGTGTAGACATATGAACAGGAACACTCAGTGGATCACTGGGCTGAACCAAGTATGGTGCAAAATAGGAAGACACGTACGAATATGTAGACTCATGGTCAAATAATGCCGATGCCTTTCTATCACAAACCAAAATAATACATGTAATGACGACATCAGAAGACTCAGCCTTTGGTCTGGCAGGAAGTGCATAACATCGAGGCTGTGCCGCACCACCCTGAGCAGTATCTCTAGGACGATCAGCTGCTGGCTGGTCTCTACCTCTATTGGTCTGAGCTCCACCTCTATGACCTCTACCTCCACCTCTATGTCCTCTACCTCCGCCTCTAGCTGGCTGGGCAGGCTGTGAGGGAACTGGGGCCTAAATCATGGCACGAGAACCCTGCTGGTGAGATCTGTCAGAAGCTCGAGGGCAATACTTTGCAATGTGCCTAAGATCACCGCACGTAAAACAAGCCCTCGGCTGCTGAAAATAGCGAAGTGGTGGTGCACTGATAGGCTGCTGATCAGAGTAGCGTGGCTGAGAATTACGATCACCTAAAGCATCATGAGAAACCTGAAGAGCTGACTGATAAGGCCTAGGATGGCCTCTGTCATAAAAATCTCTATCTCCAGACGAGGTACCACTGAATCTACCCGAATTATGAGATCTCTTATCCGATCCATGTCTCGCTCCCCGTGACAGAGCCATCTCGATCCGGCGGGCTGTATTAGCCGCCTCCTGAAAAGTGATTTCAGTTCCTGCCCCCATAGCCATCTGTAGCCGAATTGGCTGATTCAAGCCATCAATAAACCTCCTCACCCTCTCCCGATCTGTGGGAAGTATGATAATAGCATGACGAGCCATGTCCACGAACCTAGTCTCGTACTGTGTGACAGACATAGAACCCTGATGAAGACGCTCAAATTGTCTGCGCATAACCTCCCGCTGAGTTGCTGGAAGGAACTTCTCCAAGAATAATTCCGCAAACTGCTCCCAAGTCAAAGATGACGATCCCGCTGGCCTGGATAGACAATAATCTCTCCACCAAGTCTTGGCGGAACCGGATAACCGAAAAGTAGCAAAGTCCACACCATTAGTCTCCACAATACCCATAGTACGGAGAACTTCGTGGCAGCTGTATAGGAAATCCTGTGGATCCTCTGAAGGAGTGCCACTGAATGCGGTAGTGAACAGCTTGGTAAACCTGTCCAATCTCCACAACGCGTCAGCAGACATGGCTGCACCATCATTAGACGGAGTCGCAATAATAGGCCGAGCCGCCTCAACTGGCTGAATCACAGGATCCTGAGCCTGGGGAATTACTGGCGCCGGAGTGCGCGTAGCAGGAGTCTGATTACCTCCTCCAGCCTGAGAGATATCTAGTGTTACCGGAAGTAAGCCTGCCCTGGTGACACTCTCTATAAGGGCCATTAGACGGACCAGAGCATCCTGGAGTACTGGGGTAGCAATAAACCCCTATGGGACCTGAGCTGGGCCCACCGGAGCTGCTGGGGCCGGAACCTCATCATCAAAGTCAACACGAGGCTCTGTTGTCGGTGCTGCTGCTCTAGGCTGAGCTCTGCCCTTATCTCGACCTCTAGAATGGCATCGACCTCGGCCTCTACCCCTAGCAGGAGCTGCCGCTGCTGGGACCTCGGGCTGCTGGTCAGTAGACGAGGATGCACGTGTCCTTACCATCTCTGGAAGAACAGAGTAGAAGTTCAATTAACATTTAAAAGATCAAGTCGCACGACTGGAAAGAATAAAGGGAATATTTTCCTTAACTCCGTAGCCTCTGGAGGATAAATACAGACGTCTCCGTACCGATCCTTCAAACTCTACTAAGGTTGTTCGTGAGTTGTGAGACCTGTGCAACCTAGTGCTCTGATACCAACTTGTCACGACCCGCATTTCCCACCATCGGGGTCATGATGGCGCCTACTAAATGGAAGCTAGGCACGCCAAATATTAATTACACCTCTATTAACTACCAAATTCTTATTAAGACTTATTATTAAAAACATATAAATTACAACAAATAATCAAAATTAGCGGAAGACTTAGTCAAATATGATAAAAGAAAACCCAAACATGATACACTACCCAAGTCTAGTGTCACAATACTCACGGAACTTCTAAGAATAATACACATAATTGTCCGAAAGAAAATACAAGTTGTTGATCTCGATTACATGAGATAACGTAATGAAAAACATAGATAGAGAGACAACGGGTCCTGCGGACGCCTACAATGCTACTCGTAATCTCAATAGTCGAAAATCCACAAGTCGCTACCGCCGCTGCCGCTGTCCGTAACCTGTGTCTGCGTAAAAGGAGCGCAGAGTGTAGTATCAAGCACAACCGACCCCATACGCTGGTAAGTGCCTGCCTATCCCAACGAATTAATGAAAAAAGGCGCAACTGAAGAAAAGGTAATATATATATATATATATAAATATATATATATATAAATATATATATATATATATATATATATATATATATATATATATATATAATACATTTATAAGAAAAGACTCTGCTCTGAAATAACAGTCAATAACTCACGATATCCAGAATAATCTAATCAACGTAATAAATCTTACTTTCATGTCTCAATTCCTCTCTCATTTCATATCTCGTGGTAGCGTACCACCCGCTCCCAACTATCACCGTAATTATATCTTGTGGTAGGCGTACCACCCGCTCCCAAATATATCAATAGGCTACCGGTAACTATGGCCAATGCCAAGATTTAAATCACTTCGTGGTCGGCGTGCCACACGATCCCATTTCTTATTATATAAGTGGTCGGCGCGCCACACGATCCTAATTCATAAATATATAAGTGGTCGGCGTGCCACACGATCCCAATTCATAAATATATAAGTGGTCGGCGCGCCACACGATCCCAATTCATAAATATATATATTACCGGCATTTAGCCAATAATCTCTATATCAACAATATTTATAATTACCGGTTTTAAACCAATAATTGATAATAATTTCAACAATTTATCTTCATTACCTGTATAACACCAATAACTCTTAATCAACAATTTATTCATAACTAAATTCCTATTCCTTCAAGCTAGGATAGAACAAACACTTACCTCGAAAGTTTACGAACGATTCAATCCGTAGCAATGCCTTTTCCTTTCGAATTTGACTCCAATCCAATCGTATCTATACACAATTGATTTAGTATCATCAATTCTACTTAACAAACTAGTTCATATTGCTGAATATGATTTTTACAACATTCTGCCCGGAATAGTAAAAATCGACCCCGGGCCCACATAATCGAAACTCAAGTTTCGAACCAAAATAAGTTCACCCAATCATCCATGAGTTCAAATATACAATTTGTTCTTAAGTTCGACTCCGAAATGAAGTCTAGATCGCAAATTCTTTGAAAACCCTTACTATACTCAATTCTCTAGTTTCTCTACCCATTTACACCTATTTAGGCTTATGAATTCAAATAATATTGACGGGAAATGAAGAAAAGGGAGTTAAGAATCACTTACCCAAGAAGTTTGATGAAGAATCGCTCAAAAATCGTCCAAGGGGCTGTGGAGGAGTGAGTTGAACAGAAATGGGATTTTTATCCCGTTTCTGTTCTGTTTTCTGACTTAAATTCACTGGGCATAAGTTTGTTCATCGCGTTCGCGACACCCCGGTCGCGTTCGCGATGAAGAAGAAGTTTTACACATCGCGTTCGCATGGGGCTTGACGCGAACGCGAAGAAGAAAATTCTGGGGCTTACAGGTTAGCCTACGCGAACGCGAGCTAGTCCACGCGAACGCGTAGAGAAAAAGGGTTGGCTCAAATTTACACTATGCGAACGCGTGAAGTAGTACGCGATCGCGATGAAGGGAAACAACTGGGCATCGCGAACGCGACCATAGGGACGCGAACGCGTTGAAGAGAAGAAGTTGGCCATCGCGTACGCGACCACCTGGACGCGAACGCGTAGAAGGATTGTCTGCTGCAGATTTTCTGCAGTTTTTCTTAAGTCCAAAACCACCCCGATGCCTATCCGAAACTCACCCGAGCCCTCGAGGCTCCAAACCAAATATGCACACTAACTCAAAAACATCATACGAACTTGCCCGCGCGATCAAATCGCTAAAATAACATCAAAATCCATGAATTGAGCCTTAAAACTCAAGAATTCTTTCAAATCTTCATAACTTTCAAAATTTCCAATTTAAGGCCGAAACACGTCAAACGACGTCCGTTTTCAACCAAACTTTCCAGGAAGCGCTTAACCAATATATATGACCTGTGCCGGGCGTCGGAACCAAAATACGAGCCCGATATCAGTACTTTTTAATCAAAATTCAGTTTCATTTTCCTTAAACATTTTCGGAAAACAATTTAACAGAAAAATTCTTTTACCGGGGTTCTAGACCTCGGATTTCAATTCCGGGCATATGCCCAAGTTCCATATTTTTCTACGGATTTTCTGAGACAGTCAAATTACGGATCCTGGTCCGTTTACCAAAAATATTGACCAAAGTCAACCATATCAATATTAATATCAAAATTCTTCAACTTTTTCACATTTTCACATATTTCAACATAAAAATTTTCCAGCTTTGTGCCCGGACTGTGCACGCAAATCGAGGCAACTATAAAATGAGGTTTTCAAGGCCTCAAAAGCTCGAAATGATTAATAAAACAAGTGATGACCCATTGGGTCGTCACAAGTATCCTCTTCAAGCATATGCCATAACCGTTTCCCATGGGTGATTGTTATTTTGGATGTTTTATTAGTTGCGGTATATGAGACACCATTGATATATTCTCCTCCACTTATAACTTTGACAGTCCTTTTAGGTGAGGGTGGTTTCGGGGGCTCCTGTCTATTTTTCATATATGCTTATTTACCTTTCTCACTGAATAACTCAGTTAGATATCCTTGTTTTAACTAATGATCCACCTCGATCTGCAATAATCTACAATCTACAGTTTTATGTCCATGATCGTTGTAGAATTCGCACCAATGATCAGGGTTTCGTCTGTTTGGGTTTGATCTCATCTCCTTCAGCCATTGTACCTTATCTCCCATGTCTCTTAAAATAGCCACTAGTTCATAGGTTCTTACATTAAAATTGTAACCACCAAACCTGGCTTTTAAATTACCATCATCATCTCACTGTCCATGTGTACTTTGATCATTATCGAACCTTGATGAGGAGCATAATTCCATATGTTTGGGGTTTGTGATTGTACCTTTCTTGTTTTGGCCTTAAGTCTTTTCCCGTAGGTCCCATATAAGGCTCGTACCTATTTTACCAAATCATTTCTCATTTTCTACACGTCTTGAACTTGTTTTTTCATCAATTTTATACCGTAAAATGATATCTTCTTCAATCCTCATCTTTGTACTGTATCTATTGTAGACATCATTCCACATTATTGCTGGGAATTCTTGAAGGCTTTCTTTGAGTCTCGTCGTGGCTTATGAACTCTTCTCGTTCAGATTACTAGCAAAGGCTATGGCTGCCCAATTGTCAGGTACCCGCGGTAGCGTCATTCTTTTCTGTTGAAATCTATCTACAAACTTTCTCAATAACTCAGAATCTCCTTGCTTGATTTTAAAGATGTTTTCCATTCTCTTTTCAAATTTTTGAGCTCCCAAATGCGCTTTGATAAAATTGATATAATTTTCAGGTAAAAGAGAATACCATGTTAATGCTCATTTGGTGAGTGTTTCACCAAATTTTTTGACCAAGAGCGATTCAATCTCTTACTTAGTCAAATCATTTCCTTTGACACATGTGGTGAATGCAGTAACGCGATCTCGTGGATCTAATGTACCATCGTACTTTGGAATATCATGCATCTTAAATTTCTTAGGAATTGGGAGTGGGCGGCACTTGCCTTTATGGTTGTTGGGATTATTTGTCTAGGTCTACTCCTTTGATCACGGGCGGTACTCCGGGTATTTGTTCTATGCGTTCATTTTGCTCCTTAAGCTGTTTCTGCAAGGTTAGTATGAGATTTTGTAAATCATAATTAACTGGATTACCTGGGTCTCCTTCTTGTGTTTCACTAGGAGTTCCACCACTGCCTGAATTAACCAATCCAAAATGGGGGTCTCCAAAGTATTATTGTTTGGAGTTGGTGTGGGTGGAGCAGCATGTAATTGACTAACAAAAGCTTTAAGAGCTTTAGTGACTTGGGAAGCAATTAGTTTTTCCAAAGCCTCATTCATGTTTTAAACATTGTCGACTTGAGCATGTCCATCTAGATGAGATCCATCAAGAGTGCCTTCACGAGATCGTCGTGGAGAGCCTCATGGAGATCTCCTTGAAGTTGTTAGATTGTTTGAATTTATGGATTTCCTTGGGTATTGTCATTGTTGTATGACATGATTAATATGAACAAGGAAATCAAGTTGAGATATAGTTTATTATCAGATTCCCGGTAATGGAACCTTTTTATTTAAACAAAAAATAGATTTTTAGTCAAAGATATAAATTAGAAGAATCGGGTTGCTGACAATCAAAAAAAAGTAAATAAAGAAAGAAAATTTTAAGTATTCAAGTATATAAACTAGTAAATCAGAGTATATGTCAATAGTTACTTGTCCCTCAATTAATTACATATTTCTCCTTTTATAGGTACCTTTGGGAATCTTTAGGAATGCATGTTATACCTAAATCATAATGACGCTATTATGAATAATTAATGATATTAAATGCTACGTTACATAATCATTACATTGAAGGTAAATGTTCCTTAACGGTTCCAGCATTTATTACTCTTGAAATGTTGTATTTGTATCTTTTTCTTTAGTCAGGTTCATTATTCTTTTCGTTGCTCATATGTAGTTGAGCTTAAATAGGGATGGGGCTTCTGAGCCTCTCATCTCATACCTCTTTTTATCCTCATATCTCGTACCTCTTTTTAACCTTCTGTCTCGTACCTCTTTTTGTCTTCTTGTCTCGTATCTCTTTTCGTCCTTGCTGGTTTGCAATTATTAGACCAATTATGACCCATTGACTATTTCATGTGTCATGGCACGTCACCATATATTTATGTATACAATTTTCCCCAATACAATATCGAATAAAACAAGTAAACCAAAGTATATTCAGATGATTCTTCGTGTCCCCACAACTTTTCTGTCATCTCCCTTTTATAGGTATTTTGGATGTATGTGTCTTGCTTTTGTCATAATAAGGTTATTATGGAAAATAAATGATATTTAATGCTATGTTACATAATCACATTGAAGACAGATTTTCTAATGTTTTTAGCATTTAGTGCTTATTAAATATTATATTTGGACCCTCGTGTGCTATCAGATTAATTCGCTTGATTCTTCTTGAATATTGAAATTAAATGTCTTAAATAGGTACGGGCACTGAATCCTTTGAATAACCGCTCGTGCCTCTTCTTTTTCCTTTGCTCGCATTTATTACCACTCGTGCCTCTTGGCTAGTTTTAACTCTTTGACTATTTGACCAGCCTACATGTCATGGCATGTCATCTTCGTACTTCTTTAATATGTAAACTCATTCTTTCCCCAATACAGATAGTCCCCTCACTTTCCATTTATTCATTAATTGAATATTTGGGAAGTAAATTTCATTAAAACGAGAATTTTTGTCACCATTAATGATGTGACAGAATTGACGCTTCAATTGTCACTTCCATTTAATACATTTCACGTGTCACATTCCTATTGGTTCTGCAGTTTTGCAGCACTTTTTTAGACTTTCTTTTTAGCTTTCCTATTCATGAAGTGTCAGTTATCATTATTGTGGTCCTTCTATTATTGCACTTTTTCCTTTGACAGTTGATCATCAGTATAAATACAACTTCTTTCTTTGTCTTTATTTCATAAAGTTACTGAATGCTTATTTCTCAAATCTCTGTTTGTTTCTTCTTTGTATCATCCTTTTTCATTATGTCTTCATCGAACCCTAACCCTAGAAAGGCTTCCATTGTTGATACCTTCCCTACTGCTCATAGTAGGTGCGGAAGGGCAGGTAGGCACCGTAGTTCTGGATCTGGACGTGGCTCTTCTATCTTATCTCATAGTTCTTGTCCTTCTTATGGAACCAGAGGTTCCCTTTCTCCAAATATTTCCTCTAGGGGTAAAGAATCTTCTGAACCATTACGTGAGCCTCTAGTAAAAGGGATAGTCACTAAAGAATTGTCTTTTTATCATGACAAAGAATCTCTTAGGAATCAGGTTTCTACTTTAAATCATGTTGATGATTTTCCCACTTAGATTACAAAAAATTTTGCTCTTATAGTTTGTAAGGAATGTCGTTGGTGTGATGACTTTCCTATTATTATTCCTAACGCAAATTAGCATATCACTTCTTAGTTGATGGGGTTTTCTTTTGTTTATACATACCCTCTCACCTTAGGGTTCAGGCCAGCTATTGACCCAGTGATTCTTGATTTTTGACGTTTCTTCGATGTTTGTTTCGGTCAAATTGGCCTAATCATATGGAGGGTTGTTGCCTGATTAAGGTACTTAACCAATTTAGATGATGTTCCCTTTAATTTTCCTCATCTAGTTCATATTTACTCCTCTAGGCTTTTTTGGCAATGGTGTTTTCACACTAGTAGCTAGGAGTAAGAGGGTTTTGGTGAGCCTTGAGGATGACAAGGACTATGGTTGGTATGCCCGGTTTGTTGTTGACGTTACTACTGGTTTAGTGGGTGAAGATAATGTTCTCTTCCTTGAGAAGTGGAACTTTTCACGTAAGTCTTTTTTCGTGCCTTTTTTCCTTCAAGTTTGTCAACTTTTCTAATTTTGCTTTTTTTTCCTTTTTTAGCAACCATAGGAATTGTGGCAGATGTTCCCAATTTTTGTGGCTGGGTAGACAGATTACTGAGTACCGCACCAATGGATGGGAGGTCTTGGAAGACACTTTTTAACCATTTTGGTTGGAAAGTAAAGACTCATGGTAAGAGCTTCTTATTTTGTTTCATCTTTCATGCATATGTTTCTATGTATGACTCGAATTTCAATCAATCTTTTTATCAGGATTTGTTATTTGAGGAGTTACTTTTGAGGCAATTGCGGCTTCTTGTGCCTCTTGGGAACCTGTATCTCTTTGGAAAGGGATCAAGAAATAGTCTTGGGTTCTTAGTCGAAGAGAAAAGCCATTGAAGAAGAAGATTTTGAAGAAGAGGAAGATATGGGCTCTTCTGTAATAAGGCCTCGAGCTCGAAGACGCATAATTTCTGATGACGAAGCAGAGGTATCTCCCCGTCATTTTATTCCTATTACTAAGTTCATTGAAGCCCCGGTGGTAATTCCTGATGATGACGTTGACCATGGTGATACTCGTGAGTCCATTGAATAGCTTTTTGTTAGCAGTTTTGATAGTGGAAGTATAGGGCCTGTTTTAGATGAAACACCCCTAGACTCTTTTTCAACTCCCGTGTCTGTGATTCCTTCGTTACCAGCCCCATCTTTTACTATTCCTTCCTTAATTGTTCCTACCTCGATTGTTTTTACCTCGATTGTTCTTACCTCTTCCACCACTCCTCATTTGACTATTCTACCTCCAATCGTTCATCATACTGAGGTAGGTTTTTCAAGTAGAAGTGTTGCTATGAGGAGTGTGGTTATTGAAGTTCCTACTGAGAGCACCCTTCTGAGAAAATTAGGTCAGGCAGATGTATGGTTGGAGTCTTTGATTGGCCCAGTTGAAAAAGCACAGTTGGAGAGCCATAGTTCTCTAACTCTGATGAACGATATTGTGCATGCTACCTTGAAGGTATTTACCCCCTTTCTTTTTTTACTTTATAAACTTTTATCTTCGGGATTCTAATCTCCCTTTCCCCTTTTTCAGGCCAATCTCGTCGATACAGAAATGATGAACAGAATTTCCCTCTTGGAGAAGATAGCACGCGATTCTCAGTTAGAGGAATTTAATTTGAAGGAGCAGTTCGAGAGTTTACAAATTGATGTGGAATTCTTACAACAGTGCAAGAGTAACTTAGAACAGTAGGTATTTAACCTTAGAGTTAGCAGTTGCAAAATCTTCCTCAAGCTAAAACACAAAAAGAAAAAGAGCTTCCCGAGTCTTCCTTCTCAGAAAAACTATCGAAGGCCAGTAAAGAGAAGACAGAGTTGAAGGTTCTCTTGAGTCAAAAAGAGACTTACCCTGGGGAGCTCGTGCAAAGCTTAACTCAAGAACAAGAATAACTTTGAGTCTCTTCTAATAAAGTTTAGCTTTATAAAGCTCCCATGCCTTTCTTCAAGCTTCTTACAACTTTCCCTTGGCTGAAAATGAGGAGATAAATAATGAGATTGTTGATTGGAAAAGGGATTATGACACCCTTGAAGAAAAATCTGTTGTTGAGGCAAGTTGGGCGTTTCTGAACTCACGTCGTGATAGCCTGAATGAAGTTGGACAAGAAAATTTCAACTTAGAGTCTGAGTTGGCTAAGATCAATGAAATCATTGAGAAGGCTCAACAAACTCAAAAAATTCCTTTTCTTGTGGCCGAAGCTTCTGTAAATGTTGAAGTTGATACAGATATCCCAACTCTTCCAAACCTTATCGAGTTTGTTGTTGCAAGTCAAGCTCAGCCCGCAACTGTTGATGATCCTGCCCAAGTTGAGCCCGTTGTCGTTGATGCACCTTCTTCAGTTCCTTCATCTTCTTAGTGAAAAAATTAAACTGTCTTGAATTCTCTCTTTTTTGCAGGTACCTCTTTAGAAGGTTATGTTAAAAACCCTTGGTTTTGTTTCAGGGTTTATTTTGGAAAACACAAGTCCCCAAGTCTTCTTCATGGGGCAATTTGTATGAAAAATTCATAGTTTTTCGACTATGTTCGTACTTAGTCTTAAGGTTTTAAGTATTAAGAAGTTTTTATGTTATTATCTTGAACTTCTGTTTGTTTTATTCTTGCCTTTATTTTTAAGGATTTACAAATAATTTGCATTTTTTTTATTTTGCAAAATGCTTTTTTTTACTTAATGAATATTTGAATTAATGTTGAATTTTATAAAAGAGGACCCTTTTATATTTGACACTTAATATAGGACAAAAGAAATAGGAATACATATGTTTCTAGAAATAACTTTGACAAGTTTTTATTTGAACTTTGTCAAGATTTAAATTTGAACTTTGTCTAGTTTTGAATAATGCTTTACATGTATTTGAATTACATCTATAAATTTCTCGTAACTATTTTTCTTCTAACAGATTTTTAAGAAAAAAATAATAAACGTGAGGTTTTTCTTTATAACCCGTTTCAGATCAATAAACACAAGATTTTTCTTTATAACCTGCTTTAGTACATAGCTTTTACTCTAACTACAGTAATGTTTTTTTTAGCTTTGGCTCCTGACTTTGTGACTTTTACTCTGCACTTGACTTTTTTAGGGCTTGATGTTTCCTCAATCTTCTTTAAACACATAATTATGTAGTCCCCCAAGTTTTTGAGTGTTGAAGTATGAAGCCTCGAACACACTTGATTGTTTCTCTCATTTGGTCTTTTTTCAGAAAAGAAAAAATATACGGGACTCGAGGGTGCAATATTAGATGTAGACTGCTTAACCCATTTGTATTTCTATCAGAACAATTGTAACTCTAGGCCAGGAATTTTAGTTTATTCCGTGTGCCTTACAGGTCATGACTCATTATTTAGTACGGGTTAGCTTTTTGCCTATCATTTAAAATCGTTAGTAAAATTTTTACAATTCAAAATAAACTTTAAAATATGGGTACCTGAACATGGGTATTCCTTAGAAATAGCATCTCTTCAAGTGAACAACATTCCAATGTGAAGGTAATGCTTTACCATCAATTGTTTCCAACTAATATACTCCTTTGCCTACAATACCACTGATCATATAGGGTCCTTCCCATGTTGGACTTAATTTTCCCATAGTAGTTGTCTTTGTAGATTGAAAAACCTTTTTTGAGCACAAAATCCCCAATTTTGAAAAAACTGAGGCGTACTTTCCGGTTGTAGTATTGTTCTATGACTTGCTTTTGTGCTGCCATTCTTACTAATGCAGCTTCCCTTCTTCCTTCAAGTAAATCGAGGCTTACATGCATTTCTCCATCATTAGACTCTTCTGTTTTATGTGTAAACCTCGTACTTGGCTCTCCTATCTCAACTGGAATTAAAGCTTATACTCCATAAACCAGTGAAAATGATGTTTCTCTCGTACTTATTTTTGTTGTTCTGTGATATGCCCATAAAACACCAGTTAACACTTCTGGTCAATTTCCTTTTGACTCTTCTAAATGCTTTTTTAAATTATTTATAATAAATTTATTCGTTGACTCTACTTGCCCATTACTCACCGGATGGTAAGGTGTAAATGTAATCCTTCTAATCTGCCAACTTTGAAAAATTTCTGTGATTGGAGTTCCTATAAATTGAGGGTTGTTATCATCTACGATCTCCTTTGGTACACTGAATCGGTGTATGATATTCCACCAAATAAAATCTTTGGCTTTGTTTTCTTGTACCTGCTTGAATGCTCCTACCTCTACCCATTTAGTAAAATAATCAGTAAGCACGAGAAAAAATTTTACCTGTCATTTTGCTTGTGGTAATGGACCCACGATATCTATTCCCCATTTCACAAATGGCCACAATGTGAAGACCGGATGTAATAACTCCGCGGGTCTATGTATATTATTACCGTACCTTTGACATTTATCAAATTTGGCCAGGAAACTTTCTGCTTCTTCTTCCATTTTAGGCCAGTAATAACATGCTCTAATTAAGGTTCTTACCAGTGATCTTCCTCCAGCGTGATTCCCACAACGCCCCTCGTGTATTTTCCTCATTACGTACTCCATTTGAGAAGGTCTGAGGCATCTGGCTAAGGGACCACCAAACACTTTACAATATAGATTGCCCTAGTTTAAGCAGTATCGAGCAGCCTTTTTTCAAAGCGCATGAGCTTTTTTCTTGTCATCAGGGACGGTTTCATACTGCAAAAAAGCAACAATCTTGTTCCCCCAATCCTAAGTTAAATTATTAAAATTTAACTCATTCTAGTCAGAGTCAAGAACTGAATCAAATAAATGAATGATCGAGGCGCTTGTATCACTTGCCACATCAGCTGCAGATGCGAGATTAGCTAAGGCGTCTGCTTTGAGATTTTCATCCTTTGGTAGTTGTGTAACTTTCCAGGTTTAAAATTGTTTTATCAATTCCCGCACCTTTTCTAAATACTCTTGCATCCTTGTTTCCTTAGTTCTATAAGTCCCCAGCATTTGATTAACCACAAGTTATGAATTTCTTTTGATTATAATCTAATTTATGCCAAGTTCTCATGCCAATTCTAAACCTGCAATCATAGCGTCATACTCTGCCTCATTGTTAGTTATAGAATGACATGTGATAGCTTGTCGAAAGGTTTCACCCGTAGGTGGTACCAAAATAATTCCTAAGCCTGCACCTTTTACGTTAGATGAACCATCCATGAATAAAGTCCAAGTTCCTGGATTAGCTCCATTGAGCACCTGTAATTCTTTTTTGTTCTTCTAATTGCATCCCTTGGCTAAAATCAGCCAAGAAATCTGTTAACACTTGTGATTTTATAGCAGTTCTAGGTCGGTACGTGCTTTCGTATTTACTTAAATCTATAGCTCACTCAGCTAACCTATCTGATAACTCATAATTATGTAATATATTATGTAAATGGTAGGCGGTTACCACAACAATAGGATGACACTGAAAGTAAGGTCTTAGTTTCCTAGATGCCATGACTAATGCAAGTGAAAGCTTTTCTAATTAAGAATATCGCGTATCCGCATCTAACAAAGATCTACTAACATAATATATAAGGGATTGTTTACATTGTTCTTCTCGAACCAAAACAGCACTTACCGCTACTTTTGAAACAGCAAGGTAAATGAGTAGTCTTTCCCCAGCCTTTGGTTTCACTAGCAAAGGTAGATTTTATAAGTATGTTTTCAAATCCCTGAGTGCCTGTTGACATTCCTTATTCCATTAAAAATGATCCTTCTTCTTAAGGGCTAGAAGAATTTAAAGCACTTCTCAGGTGATTTAGAAATGAATCTTCCCAAGGCTACAATCCTCCATGTTAATCTTTGAACTTTTTTCTTCCTCGAAAGTATATCAGGGATTTCTTCAGTGGCTTTAATCTGTGAAGTATTCACCTCAATACCATAGTTAGAAAAAAGAAAACCTAAGAACAAGTCAATATGCAGGGTTATCTTTCGGAATACCTTTACGTAGAAAGTAAATACGCAACTCAAACTACGGAATTAATAGTTAAAGCAAGAAATCCCACAGTTTAGACTAAGTACAAGTCAAGGAATAAGCAGGAAATCCACTAAATATGTTGTACATAGTTTATATAAGCAATTAAGGCACGTAGACATGCTATTCTAGGCCAAATAGGATACCACACATGCTGGTATAGCTCAACTAAGAAGAAAACATGTTATTACTCAGTAAAAATCGGATTTCACATCAAATAGCCCGTGTACGCACTCATCACCTCGTGTATACGGCGCTCACATATAAAAATTGTACCAAATCCTAAGGGGAGTTTCCTCATACAAGGTGAGGAAAGCCACTTACCTCGAACGAAGCTCAACCAATCGGTAACAATGCCTTTTCATGAATATCCAACTTTGAATGGCCCTAATCTAGACAAAAGCAATTATATATTGTAAATATAACTACAAGAAACTAATATAATTAATAAAATCAAGGCTTAAGCAAGAAAGTAGAAAATTACCGCATCAAGTCGACCTAAGCATGTGTCTTGGAATCGGGTAAAAGTCACAAATTATGAACACCCATTCACTCATAAGTTCACTCGTACCAAAATTATTCAAGTTTGATATCAAAATCTCAGTCAAAACCCAAAATCATAGTTGAAGAACTTCTTCCATTTTTCCTAAATTTTCAACCCAAATTCAAAATTAAAAGATGGAACTAATGATAGATTAGTGGAATATAACCAAAGTCAAGTGTAAATTTATTACCCAATCTATGTATCTATAAATCCCTCAAAATCTAGTCTAAATATGAGCTCTCAAACTCAACTTTTTATAAAAATGGCCGTTGAAATCTTATATTCTGCCCAGACAATTCCTTCTTCATGAACGCGGCTATACCCTCGCATTTGCGTAGAACAAAAATTCACCGATCAAAATTCCTCTTTCACAAACGCGAGTGTCTATCACGACCCAAATCCGGTCGTGATGGCGCCCAACAATCAAGCTAGGCCAGCCAGACCAACAATTTAATTATCACAAAATATCAGTCCTAAATGGACAACCCAAGAAGAATATATGAGTTTAAGAACTCCAATAATAATAATAATGAACAAAATACTGACACTCCCAAAGATCTGGAGTCACAAGTCTAGAGCCTCTAACAAAACCCAACGGGGATAAAGAGTACTGTATAGAAATACCCAAGTCTGAATACAAAATACAAATAACAACTAGAAAGAATAGGAGAAGCTAGGTTCTGCGAACGTAGGCAGCTACCTCAGCAACTCGATATGACACTGCAAATGTTAGAATTACCTGTCTACTGCTCCTGAGTACCTGAGTCTGCACACAAAAGGTGTAGGGAGTAGGGGTGAGTACTAAGTACTCAGTGAGTAATAAATATATAAAAGTAGCTGAAAGTAAGAAATCCACAAAATACCACAATATGAAGCTACACTACAGTCCGAATCTCCTACGAACTAGCAACAATAATACAATACAGCTATCACAGAGTAATTCAACAAATACAGATGCAATGCAATGCACATAACCGCTACGGCGTGTAGGCCGATCCAATTTAACGTCGACGGCGCTCACTGGGGGTGTGTACAGACTCCGGAGGGGCTCCTACAGCCCAAGCGCAATACTGCTGCGGCGTGCAGCCCGATCCTCATATCAACCACTGCGGCGTGCAGCCCGATCCCATGCTCAGTCCACAATAAACAATTAAGTCACAAAACAACTCATTTTCTTTAATTCCGGTTCTCAATTCGTAATTTATGAAAAATACTTTAACTTTATTAAATTTGTAAAAGCCGGTGACTTAGCATTTCAAAAGTGTGATTTCAATTTCCAGGACTGAGATCATTGATTTAAGCAATTATAGCTATCACATAAATATTGTCCTCTAAGGAGCCATCAGATCGGCACGAGGCTCCGAACAAGGCTTACGATCCTACAAATATAGCAAATACGAGTGTATTTCAACACTAACAACATATTATTCATTTCGGGATGGACCGAGTCTCAATCCTAGTCACCGATCAATCCCACTGCCACGGTTGTGCGAGCCACGCCTACTAGCGTCACGATGTGCTACGCCGGGGTTTGAACCTCGAGGCTACCATATACGTAAACTACTCACTCTACTGAGCCGTCGTAGATTCTCCAGCGATGCCTTTTCCTTTGAATTTCAGTTGCCTCGTGCGTAGAATCTAGTCAAATCACAATAATTATATCAAATACGGGTCAAATAATCATAACCCGCTTCAATTTACATGAAATTAGCATAAATACACTAAGTTGGTAAAACCCGACCCGGGCCCACTGCTCGGAAAATTCCGAAATTAGTACCAACGCGATCCTTATCTCGTCACGAGTCCGTGCATATAAAATTTATCGAAATCGGAGTTCAAATGGCCTCCCAAATCCAAAAATCCCGTTTTCGATACTTAGGCCACATTTCTTCAAGATTTCAACCCAATTTCATGAAGATTGATGTTAATACTACCATAAAATGATGTTTTTGAGTCAAGAATCTTACCTCGGACGAATACCCGATGACTTTTCAGTGATTTCCTCGAGTTTTCTTCTCTAGGGCTCAAAATTGAGTTTTGGGTTAATGAACCCGTAACCCCTCTATTCTGTGATTAAATTCTCTGCCAGGAGACTTTGTTCTCTGGCGTTCGCGCTGAGCTCACCAGCGATTCGCGATGTTCAACGACTCTCGCCTCTTCGCGAATCGCGCTGTCACACCACGCGTTCGCGATGCTCGAATGTCATTCCGCCTGTGACGCGATTCGTACTTCCTCGCGTTCGCGATGTCACAGCTTCCGGCCTGCCCAGTTTCTCTACCTGCGCGATCGTCGATACTCCATGCGATCGCGAGCACAACACCCGCTTACCTGCGCGATCGCGGCTCGAACGTGCGTCAGCGATGCTCAGCACCCTGACTACGCGAATGCGTTCCCTCCGTGAACGCGATCACAGAGCATGACCTCGCGAACGCGACAACATTGCATTGACGCCAGGCTAGAACCAGCACGTCTGCAGTTTTGCTCAAGTCCAAATGTCCGGTTGATGGTCGAATTCATCCGAGAGCCCAGGACTCCGAAAACCACTGACGTACTCCAAAAACATGATACGGACTTGTTCCAATCACTAAAAACACCATACTAAACATCAAAATCACCATTTACGCACGGATTCAAGCCTAAGTTTCTTCAAAACTTCCGAAACTAACATTCGATCAAAACCCGACCAAACGACGTCCGAATGACCTAAAAATTTGCGGACATATCCAAAATCGCATAACGAAGCTACAGAAATTGTCGGAATTCCATTTCGACCCCGGATCAAAATATCACCTACCATCCGGTTTTTGCCAAAAATCAACCTTCGCCAATTCAAGCCTAAATCTACACCGGACCTCCGAATTCAATTCCGATTGCTCTCCTAAGTCATAAATGATCCCGAAACTAGTCGAATCATCGGAATCCGGTTCCGAGCACTCTAACTCAATAGTCAACTCTTGGTTGACTTTCCATATTCAAGCTTCCTTCAAACATGCTATTTGTTTCATTTTTAATCCAAATCACTCCTAACTCACCCGATATATTCTAATACTGATTTAAAAGCATAATATATGTAAATGCAAGGTAACGGGGTGGTAATTCCCATAACGACGGGCCGGGTCGTTACATTCTCCCCAACTTAAACAAACGCTCGTCCGCGGGCGGGTTAAGAAACATACCTGGAGCATCAAACAAGTGAGGATATCTACTACGCATTCTCTGCTCGGTCTCCCAAGTTGCTTCCTCCACGGGACGACCTCTCTCCTGCACTTTTGCTGGCTATGTCCTTGGATCTCAACCTACGAACCTGTCGACCCAAAATGACTGCTGTTCCACATCGTAAGTCAAGTCTTCATCTAGTCGTATCGTCGCTGAAGCCCAACACATGAGACGGGTCTCAGACATACTTCGGAGCATAGATACATGGAACACTGGGTGAACTCTCGACAAACTGGGTGGAAGCAAGCATATAAGCCACCTCCCAACTTTCCTAAGCACCTCAAAAGGTCCGATAAACCTTGGGCTCAACTTTCCTTTCTTTCCGAACCTCATAACACCCTTCATAGGCGAAACCTTCAGCAACACCTACTCACCTACTGAATAAGACACATCTCGGACCTTCCGGTCTGCATAACTCTTCTGACGCGACTGAGCTGTGCGTAGTCTCTCCTGAATCACCTTCACTTGTCTAAGGCATCTTGGACTAACTCTGTCCCCAACAACCTAGCCTCGCCGGGCTCGAACCAACCGACTGGAGACCTACACCGCCTCCCATATAAAGCTTCATACGGTGCCATCTGAATGTTGGACTGATAGCTATTATTATAAGCAAACTCCGCAAGAGGCAAGTAATCAGCCCATGAACCACCGAAATCAATGACACAGGCACGCAACATGTCCTCCAATATCTGAATAGTACGCTCAGACTGCCCATCCGTCTGTGGATGAAATGCTGTGCTCAGATCTACTTGTGAACCCAACTCTCGCTGAAATGTCCTCCAGAACTGAGATGTGAACAGGGTACCTCTGTCTGATATAATAGAAATGCAACCCCATGCAATCTCACAATCTCACAAATGAATATCTCTGCTAACCGCTCCAAGGAGTATGTAGTACACACAGGAATGAAGTGAGCTGACTTGGTCAGCCTATCCACAATCACCCAAACTGAATCAAACTTCCTCGCTGTCTGAGGGAGACCACTAACAAAGTCTATAGTAATCCTCTCCCATTTCCACTCAGGAATATCAATACGCTAAAATATGCCACCGGACCTCTGGTGCTCATACTTGACCTGCTGACAGTTGAGGCATCGAGCTACATGACTCACAATATCCTTCTTCATCTTTCTCTACCAATAATGCTGCCTCAAATACTGATACATCTTTACGGCACATGGATGGATAGAATACCACGATCTATAGGCCTCATCGAATATCAGCTAACGAAGGCCATCAACATTGGGCACGCAATTTCGGCCCTGCATCCTCAACACAGCACACTATTAATAGTAACATCCCTAACATCATCATGCCGAACTCTGTCCTTAAGGACAATCAAATGTGGATCATCATACTGCCGCTCATGAATGCGATCATATAAGGAAGACCGAGAAATAATGCAAGCCAACACCCTACTGGGCTGTGAAATATCCAACCTCACTAACCGATTGGCCAACGCCTGAACATCATATGCAAAGGGTCTCTCCCAACTGGAATATACGCCAAGCTGCCCATACTAACCGTCTTTTGGCTTAAAGCATCGGCCACTACATTGGCTTTCCCGGGATGATACAAGATAGTAATATCATAGTCTTTAAGCAATTCAAGCCATCTCAGCTGCCTCAAATTTAGATCTTTCTGCTTAAACAAATGCTGAAGGCTGCGGTGGTCTGTATATACATCACAAGATACACCATATAGGTAATGCCTCCGAATCTTCAAGGCATGAACAATAGCAGCTAACTCCAAATCATGAACGGGGTAGTTCTTCTCGTGGGGCTTTAGCCGACGAGAAGCATATGCAATAACTCTACCCTCCTGCATCGACACACAACCGAGTCCAACTCTAGAAGCATCACAATACACCGTATATGACCCCGAGGTTGATGGCAACACAAGTATTGGAGGTGTGGTCAAAGCCTCCTTGAGCTTATGGAAGCTCTTCGCACTCCTCGAACCACACGAATGGAGCATTCTTCTGTGTCGACTTAGTCAACGGTGAAGCGATAGATGAGAAACCACGAACAAACCGGCGATAATAGCACCTGCAAGCCAAGAAAACTCGAATCTCGTAGGCGAGGAAGGTGCAGAGCCAATTAACATTGCCGCTCGACCTTCGATGGATCAACCGAATACCGTCAGTTGGACTATATATGTCCCGAGAAAACCCACTGATATCAAGCCGAGAACTCACGACTTAGTGAATTTTGCATAAAGCTATCTCTTCTCTCAACCTCTGCAATGCCACTCTCAAATGTTGTGCGTGCTCCTCCTGGCTACGTGAATACACCAGAATATCATCAATAAACACAATCGCAAAAGAATCAGGGTACGGCTAGAACACTTTATTCATCAAGTGCATGAATGCGTCCTGGGGCATTAGTCAGACCGAAAGACATCGCGAGGAACTCGTAGTGCCCATATCGCGTCTTACTGAGCATTGTCTTCATAATATACGAGTCCACGATCTTCAGCTGATGATAGCCGATCGAAGATCAATCTTAGAAAATACACTAGCTCCCTGGAGCTGATCAAATAGGTCCTCGATACGAGGCAATGGGTACTTATTCTTCACTGTTACCTTGTTCAGCTGCCTGTAATCAATGCACATTCTCATTGTGCCATCTTTCTTCTTTACGAACAACACTGGTGCACCCCAAGGTGACACACTCGGACGAATAAAACCCTTATCTAAGAGTTCCTGAAGCTGTTCCTTCAATTTTTTTAACTTCGCTGGTGCCATGCGATAGGGAGGAATAGAAATGGGCTGAGTGCCCGGCACCAAGTCAATACCAAAGTCAATATCTCTGTCAGGCGGCATGCCTGGTAGGTCTGCTGGAAATACATCCGGAAACTCCCTCACAATGGGGACCGAATCAAGACTGGGTGTCTCGGCCTCGACATTTCTAATGAAGGCCAAATAAGATAAACAACCCTTGCCAATCATTCGTTGGGCCTTTATATAAGAAATCACCCTGTCGGACACATAATCAGTCAAGCCACGCCACTCGATCCTCGGATTACCTGGAATAGCTAGTGTGGCTGTCTTGGCATGACAGTCCAGAATCGCATGGTAAGGAGATAGCCAATCCATGCCTAGAATCACATCGAAATCTACCATGCCCAGTAGTAATAGATCAACTCGGGTCTCCAGACCCCCGATAGTAATAATACAGGATCGATATACCTGATCCACAACAACGGTATCCCCCATTGGGGTAGACACATGTACGGGCAAAGCAAGAATACCACGGGTCATACCCGAATGATGTGCAAAATAAGTAGAGACATAAGAATAGGTGGATCGCGGGATCAAATAAGACGAAGCATCACTGTGGCGGTGAGATAATACAGAAATAACAGCGTACTGAAGCACTAGCATCCTACCTGTCCGGAAGAGCACTAGAAACGAGATGGCCTCCACCAGTGCGATCCTCGCCCCTAGGGCGACCTGTGGATACCTGGCCACCGGTCTAGCCATAGCGTCTTGCGGCGAAGAAACGAGAGTAGAAGACGAAGGTGATCCCTCTCTTTGGGACCAGCTTACGAGCTACGGGGACACTCTCTCACGTATGGCCCAAATCACGCTGCACTCAAACAACGGCACGAAGATGGAAGAAGAGGCTGTGAGGGACCCCTCGCTACGCGGTGAACCTGTCTTTGAGAAGCGAGAGGCGGAGCTCGGCGGCAGAAGAACCACTCGGTGCGGTGACTACTGTTGGCGGCTCTGCCGACCACTGATAACCTGCTGGCCTTGACGACCGCGATCCGATGAAACTCCACTGTGGACTCTGTACGTCCGGACTGATGAGACACTGAAAGAGCGACCTCTGCTATGCTTGAAGTTGGCCCCAGACGGAGCACGCGCAAGCGCCGATGCCACGAGGCCTCTCAGCTCTCTCTCCTCTCGCTCTCTGCGGCGATGTGTCTCCGATGTGGCGGGCGGCATCAACCACCTCCTCAAAAGTAGCTACTCTCTCCGGTCATCAATATGCGGATGGGATAAATAAGGCCATCAATAAATCTCCGGATCCTCTCTCGCTCGTCGGAACCATCCACGTGGCATGACGGGCCATTGTGTGAATCTCATCTCGTCTTGGATTAGCGTCATCTCTCCACTGCTGTCAACCACTCGAGCGACGTCGCGGCTCTCCTGCGAGGCCGGGGCACGTGCTTTCTCCAAAAATACGCGATGAGCTTGCTGCCATAGTGAGGGCACGCGCCGGCGGACCTACGCCTCTCGAAATCCTCCCATCACTGAAATCTGCACCTGGGAACTGAAAAGTGGTGAATGAGCTCACCGCTGGACTCAGAATACCCGCGGTCGCTAGCATGCGGTCGACATCATCCAAGAAAACCACAGGCGTCCTCGCCCTCGGCTCGCTGTGAATGTCGGAGGGCTGTAGCCTCTCAAATCTCTCCAACGACAGGCTGCTCATCGTCAGGCATACTTCGGAACCGTATAAGCGAGGAGTTAGGCGCCTGAATACCCTATATCGCCAGCTCGGGTGTGTGAGCCACGGGGGTCGATTCCTCCCCTGCACATGACGAAGATGCTGCGGCGATGGTGGCAACTACGTGCCAAGCTATGTGCACATACGTGATAAGATCTGAGCGAGTCTCCCGAAGACCCGGTATCGCGATAGGCACTTGCTTGGTCACTAAACTCGAGTTCGTCGGAGCGTTCGCATTTGGAGATACGAGTCTGAGTACGGGCCATCGGTGGGAATCGACACGAGTACTGCAGTCGGTGGGTCGACGGAGTGCGTCTGCTTCTACCTACTACCACGACCGCGGCCTCTGGGTGCCGATGGTGGTCGTCCCGCCACGTCAGTTAGCTCGTGTTCTCGCCATGCTGAGAGAATAGAATATGGAAAGATTTAATTTCATGATAACACAAATCGCACGATATGAATTCAAGAAAATGAGGTTTTTCCTAAAGTTTATGTAGCCCTTCGAAGATAGATACGGAAGTCTACGTACCGATCCACGAGAGCCTACTAAATTGGCTCATGACTCGCGAGGCCTAATAACCTAGGCTTCGATACCAACTTGTCACGACCCAAATTCTTGTTGTGATGGCACCCACCACAATTGCTAGGCAAGCCAAACCACAATATTCATGGCTAAATCACAACCCCAGAACAATGGATGTTTTAGCCACTCATGTTCATACAAAACTCAATAATAATAATCTTTAGCATACTCTAAACAAGCAACAAGAAGAAAGTTTGAAAGAACTCTTTTAAATGTTCCTCCATGGTAGTATATCTCCCCTTCTTTTCTTAGCTCCTAGAGTCTTTAATGGATTCTTCACTCTAAAATGAATAGTAATTTTGCACTCTCTCACAAAACTGATTATTTCCCTCAATAATAGTGGTTTCCTTTAATTGATTTTGAGTGGAAACCCATAATTTTCCTATTTTAGGACTCCATAATGCTTTTCCCGGATAGAAATGCACGAAGTTTCGCGTGAAGGTTGAACTTCGCACGTTTGACACTATTTCAGAAATTAAATAGCGCGTACTTTCGCACGAAGGTCATACTTCGCATGTCTAGGAGTTTTTTTCTATCATTTCATGTTTCTGGTTTGCACGGACTCAACTCCGAGGGGTTGTTTTTGCTCTTTAATCACTCCATAACATTTCCAAATATTTATAGAGGCTCCATTTTCTGCAAAGTATAAGAATCACAAATTAAATGCCTATTAGCAATTAAGTCACAAAACAATTCATTTTCCTTAATTCCAGTTCTCAATTCATAATTTATGAAAAATACTTTAACTTTATTAAATTTGTAAAAGCCGGTGACTTAGCATTTCAAAAGTGTGATTTCAATTTCCAGGACTGAGATCAATGATTTAAGCAATTATAGCTATCACATAAATATTGTCCTCTAAGGACGCTACAGATCGGCACAAGGCCCCAAACAAGGCTTACAGCCCACAAATATATCAAATACAGTGTATTTCCAACACTAATAACATATTATTCATTTCCGGGATGGACCAAGTCTCAATCCCTAGTCACAATCAATCCCGCACCTGCCACGGTGTGCGAGCCACGCCCTACTAGCGTCACAATGTGCTAAGCCGGGGTTTCGAACCCTCATGCTACCATATACACAAACTACTCACCTCTAGCCGGTCGTAGACTCGTCCGCGATGCCTTTTCCTTTGAATTTAGCTCCCTCGCGCGTAGAATCTAGTCAAACAACAATAATTATATCAAATACGGGTCAAATAATCATAACCCATTTCAATTTACATGAAATTCACATAAATACAACAAGTTGGTAAAACCCGACCTCGGGCCCACTGCTCGGATCGAAATTAGTACCAACGCGACCCTCATCTCGCCACGAGTCCGTGCATATAAAATTTATCGAAATCGGAGTTCAAATGGCCTTCCAAATCCAAAAATCCCGTTTTCAATATTTAGGCCACATTTCTTCAAGATTTCAACTCAATTTCATGAAGATTGATGTTAATACTACCATAAAATGATGTTTTTGAGTCAAGAATCTTACCTCCGACGAATACCGATGACTCTCGGTGATTTCCTCAAGTTTCTTCTCTGCAGGGCTCAAAATTGATGTTTTGGGTGTAATGAACCCGTAACCCTGCGCTTACGTGATTAAATTCTACCGCCGAGACTTTTGTTCTTCGATTCGTCGCGAGCTCCCACGCGTCAGCGATGAGCAGCTCCTGCACTTCTCATGTAACGCGACGCTTACCACGCGTTCACGATGCTCGTCCTTCACCCTCGCGAACGCGACGCCTCCACCGCGTTCACGATGTACAAGCTTCCAGGCCGTATTCTTTCTACGCGTTCGCGATACACTCCCAAGCGAACGCAGAAGACACACTCAACGACCTACACGAACGCTGACACCAGCAACGCGATTCGCGATGCTCAACACCCCGGCCTACGCGAACGCGTCTCCTCCCGCGAACGCGCGATCGAACGAGCTCAGCTTCGCGAACGCGACTAGCGCATTGTGACGCGGACGCTTGGGGCACTAGTGAGAACCTGCAGCTTTTCTGCAGATTTTTGCCAAGTCCAAATGCCGGTTGATGGTCCGAATCATCCCGAGGCCCAGGACTCAACGAAAACCACTAACGTACTCCAAAACATGATCACGAACTTGTTCCAATCATAAAAACACCATACCAAACATCAAAATCACCATTTACTCACGAATTCAAGCCTAAGTTTCTTCAAAACTTTCAAACTAACATTCAATCCAAAACCTGATCAAACGATGTCCGAATGACCCGAAAATTTGAAGCATATCCAAAATCACATAACGGTGATAAATTGTCGAATTCCATTCCAGACCCCCGGATCAAAATATCACCTACCATCCGGTTTTCGCCAAAATTCGACATTCGCCAATTCAAGCTTAAAACTACACGGACCTCCAAATTCAATTCCGATTGTTCTCCTAAGTCATAAATGATCCCCCGGAACTAGTCGAATCATCAGAATCCAGTTCCGAGCACTCTAACTCAATAGTCAACTCTTGGTTGACTTTTTATATTCAAGCTTTCTTCAAACATGCTATTTGTTTCATTTTTAATCCAAATCACTCCTAACTCACCTGATATATTCTAATATTGTCATAAAAGCATAATATATGTAAATGCAAGGTAATGGGGTGGTAATTCCCATAACGACGGGCCGGGTCGTTACAGTGTCCTCCCGCGAACGTGTATCTTTACTTGCCAAACCATTCATGAACGTGTGCAGAACTTCGCGATCGCGTAACCTAAAAATCCAGGAGCCCCTTCTGACTACTCTCCTTAGCGAACGTGTAACACCTACCACAAATATGTAGACCTAACACTCCATAGCTTCGCGAACATGTGGAAAACTTTGCGAATGCAAAGGATAAACCTCAGGAACCCTTAACTCCTCCACGCGAACGAGGGAGAATCTTCACAAACGCATAGAAGGAAACCAAACACCAGAATCACTAAAATATCAACCATCTTCCCAAGTCTAATATTAGTCCGAGAACCATGCAAAATAAACTCGAGGCCCCCGAAACCACAACCAAACATATATACTAGTCCTAAAATACCATATGAACTTAGTCGAGCCCTCAAAATATATCAAACAACAACAAATACTCGAATCACCCTCCAATCCAAACTTCATGGACTTGAAACTTCAAATTTCTACAACAGATGCCAAAACCTATTAATCCACGCCCGATATATCTCAAAATTTTCACAAAAATGATATTTAACAATATGAACCTACTCTAACTTACAAAATCGGAATGCGACCCCAATATCAAAAGATCCATTACCGGTCAAAATCTTCAAAATTTTGACTTTTGCCATTTCAAGCCTAAATTAGCTACAAACCTCCAAAACACAATTCATAAATGCCCCTATGTCCAAAATCATGCAATGGAGCTAAGGAAACTCTATTATGCAGTCATCTTCATACAGTTCTGGTTATGGTCAAAATCCTAAGGCTTAAGCTTCTCTTTAGGGACTAAGTGTTCCTAAATACTCCAAAACCAAAAATAATACCTTCTGGAGAGTCACCTAAGCAAAAACCAAATACAGGGGAAGAAATAAATAGGGGATTGGGGCTATAACTCTCAAAACGACCGGTAGGGTCGTTACACACAATTGAGAATAAATTATTACAATTGAAATCATAGAAGAAATGTTGGGACATCACATTTGCGAAGGTTTTCTCGTATTCGCGGGGTTCACAATTACGATATCTGCAACTGGTCAAAATTTGAGTTAGACGTGATTTTCTCTCATTCTTCAAAATTTCAAACCTAGAGAGCCCTAGAAGCGATTTTCCTAAGAGCCCTTCTTCCGCATTTTATTAGTAAGTGATTCTAACCTATTTTCTTTTACTTTTCCGTTACATTTCATAAGATTTCAACCTAAAATCTAGGACTTTTATGGTGGAAATAAGGGATTTGGGTAGAATTACGGATTTTTGTAAAATTGGGATTTAGACTCAAATTGTGGTCGAATTTCAAAACAAATTTCATAACTGGGCTCGGGGATGAATGTGTAATTGGGTTTTGGTATGAATTTAGAGTTTGGACCAAGGGATCCTGAGAGTTTACTTTTTCAATAATGACCTAAATTTCTTTTTCATTCGTGGCTAGTTCCTAAGGCTTTTTTAATTATTTGCTTGGTAATTTGCTAGATTTTGTTGGTTCGGAGACTTGTTTTAAAGGCAAAGTTGTGGTTGAGCTTTGAGTTGATCTTTGGAGCGAGGTAATTGTCATGGTTAACCTTTACTCGAGGGATTAGGAATTGTTTTCCTATTTTCTACCTGTTTAGATTTTCGGTACAACATACATGAGAGGTGACGAGTAATTATGTGTTTTTGTTAGGTTAAAGCATGAGGATGGAACTTGTTTCTTGTAATTTATTTCTTTCGTTGATCATGATATCCATGCTTAGACTAGTTAATCACTATATTGATCGCTCTTTCCGCATTTATGGGTTGTCTATGATAATTGGTACTATTTTTGAAGTTGAGGTTTGTTTTGTGGAACCATTGTTGGTGTAAATCTTGTCTTTGTTTATTTCATATCCCTATTGTTATATGTTCATTGTCATATGGTAAGGGAGAGTGTCATTGCACGAAGGGTGATGTTGTGTTGTATTTGAGTGTTAATGCACGTAAGGTGATCTTGTGGCATATTGTGAGAGTTAATACACGAAGGGTGATGTCATGCCATATTTTGATATTTAATGCATGAAGGGTGATGCCATATTGTATCTATTGATTTATAATGGAAGTGAGAGTAAAAGCACGAAGGGTGATGTCATCTCGTTATTATTGAAGCGTTGGCCTTTCATCTCTGACAACATTTTCCCTAACTTCACGTGTTACATTTCATGCTTTATTTATTTTATTTATTTATTTATTATATATTTTTAAAATTCTTTTGTTTTTTGTGGTGTATCTTTTACTTCAACCAAATTTTGCTTGCAACTCCAAAGTATCTACTTCCTGTAACCTAAAGTTTATTTACGTAGGTGTCTTGTCATAGACTTGCCACTACCTTGTCGGGGTTAGGCTCGGCACTTATAGAGTACATGGGGTCGCTTTTACTCATACTACACTCTGAACTTCAGCTTCAGGATGCCAAGGTGCTTTCAAAGAATAATTTGAGGTCTAGCTAGGATCAGTTGAGGATTAGGGTATCATGTGTCCCTAAGACAACATTTTGGACTCGGTATATGTGTTATGAGTTTCTAGTGATGTCATTTACGCTGACAAATGCCCCAGAAACATCTACATATTTGATGAACTAGGTGTTCAAACTCTATTTGGATTCCTTTGTGATTGTGTTTATTGATGATATCTTGATCTACTCCTTTAGCCGAGATGAGTTTGAGCAGCATCTTTAGATTGTACTCCAGACTCTAAGAGACAGCCATACGCTATGTTTTCAAAGTGCGAGTTTTGGTTGGACTCAGTCATCTTCTTGGGGCACACAGTATCAGTAGAGGGCATTCAGGTGTATCCTAACTATTGAGGCAGTTAAGAATTGGCCTAGGCCTACTTCAACTATGGAGATCCAGAATTTCTTGGGTTTGGCTGGATATTATTGTTAGTTTATAAAGGGGTTTTCATCTACAACAACTTCATTGACTAGGTTGACCCAAAAGGGTGCCCCGTTCAGATGGTCAGACAAGTGTGAATGACATTTTAGAAGCTCAATAGTGTTTTGACTGTGACACTGGTGTTGGTGTTTCCCACAAGTTTAGGATCTTACACAGTATATTGTGATGCATATCATATTGGACTTGGTGTGGTATTGATGTAGGAGAGCAGAGTGATAGCATTTGCATCACGGAAGTTGAAGGTTCATGAGAAGAATTACTATGTTCATGACTTAAAGTTGGCAGCTATTATTCATGCGCTAAACATTTGGAGTCAATATTTTGTGGCGTTTTGTGTGAGGTATTCATGGATCATCAGAGTCTATAGTATTTTTCCAAACAAAAGGAGCTCAATTTTAGGTAGATGAGGTGATTAGAGCTATTGAAAGACTATGATATCACCATCTTGTATTATCCTAGGAAGGCTAATATGGTGGCTGATACCTTAGTAGAAAGGCAGAGGGTATGGGCAGCCCTGCATACATTCCAGTCGGTGAGAGACCGCTTGCATCAGATGTTCAGGCTTGGGCCAATCAGGTTGTGAGGTTGAATATTTCAAAGCCCAGCCCTGTTCTAACTTGTACATTCGCTTGGTCTTTCTTGTTTGAGCACATTAGGGAGCGGCAGTATGATGACCCTAATTTGTTTGTCCTTAGGGACACAGTGCGGCATGGTAGTACCAAGCATGTTATTGTTGGAGATGAGGGAGTTTTAAGGATCCAGGGTCGTATTTGTGTGCCTAATGTAGATGTACTTCATGAGTTGATTCTTAAGGAGGCCCACAATTCTTAGTATTATAGTCATCCGGGTGCTACCATTATGTATTAGGACTTGCGGCAGCATTATTGGTGGAGAAGGATGAAGAAGGATATAATTGCATATGGAGCTTGCCGTCTAAATTTTAATCAAGTAAAGTATAAGCATCAGAGACCTAGTGGTTTGCTTCAGAAGTTAGAGATTCTTGAGTGGAAGTGGGACCGTATCACTATGGATTTTATTATTGGACTCCCACGGACTTAGAGAAAGTTTGATTGGTACGGGTTATTGTGGACAGGATGACCTAGTCGGTGCACTTCATTCTTGTGCCAGTTACCTATTATTCAGAAAGATTAGTTGAGATCTACATCTGCAAAATTGTTTGTCTTCATTTTGTGCATGGGTCTATCATTTTGATTGAGGTATGCATTTCACGTTGCACCTCTGGAGGGTATTACAGAGTAAGTTAGGCACGTAAGTTGAGTTGAGCACAATATTTCATCCTCAAACAGACATACAGACATTCCGAGTGCACTATTTAGATATTGAAGGATATGCTTCGCACTTGTGTTATAGATTTGAAGGTTCTTGGGATTAGTTATATCCACGTGTAGAGTTTACCTACAATAACAGCTACCAGTCAAGCATTTATATGGCTCTCTATGAGGAATTATACGGGAGGCGGTGCTATTTTCCAATTATATGGTTTGAGCCGGGGAAGGCTTGTTTATTGGGGACATATTTGGTACAGGATGCCTTGGATAAGGTCAAGATTATTCAGAATCGACTTCGCACAACTCATTCTAGGAAACTAAGTCAACTCATTCTAGGAAAAAGAGTTATGCCGACTATAGAGTTTGTGATATTGCATTCATGGTCGAAGAGAGATTATTGCTCCGGGTTTCACCCACGAAGGATGTGATGAGGTTATAAAAGAAGGGCAAGTTGAGCCCTAGGTATATCGGATCCTTTGAGATTCTTGAGAGAGTGGGTGAGATGGCTTACGAGCTTGAATTGCCATCTAGTTTATCAGTAGTCCATCCGGTGCTCCATATGTCCCTGCTCTAAAAGTATAACGGTGATCCGCCCCAAGGGCTTAGATTTTAGTTCAGTCTAGTTGGACAAGGATTTGACTTATGAGGAGGAGCCGGTGGCTATTCTAGCCCAGCAGGTTCGTCAGTTGAGGTCGAAGATTTATCCTTCAGTTTGAGTGTTGTAGAGAGGTCAGCCCATTGGGGCAGCTCCTTGGAAGTTCGAGCTAGACATACAAAGTAGATATCCACACCTTTTCACCAGTCTATACTTCTCTATGTCTGTTCGAGGGAAAACGATTATTTTAGAGGTGTAGAATGTGATGACACAATAAGTCATCTAGAGTTTTAAAACCTAATTCTATGTTTTGAAGCCTACAATAGCTTCGTTAAGTAAGCCTTCCTCGATTTGCATGCACTTCTGGATGTTTTCTAGAAGGCTTTGATGTTAAAATTTTGATAAATATGAAATATTTCCTTAAAAATTCATTTAAGTTGACATTGGTCAACATTTTGAGAAAATGGATTCGGATCCCTATTTTGACCCGATGGATTCGTATCGTGATTTGGGACTTGGGTGTATGCCTTGAATCAAATTCGGAGGTCCCTACCTCAGGTTTTCATATTTTGTTCAAACATTGAAGTTTGAAGGCTTAATGAATCTAAAAGTTTGACCAATATTTGACTTTATTGATATCGGGTTCGTATTTTAGTTTTGGAACACGATATAGGTCTGTTACTATATTTATGACTTGGTAGTCCAATTTAGTGAAAGATATAGTTAGTTTGACATGATTCGGACGTCCATTTGTTAAAATAGAAGTTCTAAAGTTTTCTTGAAACTTTCATTTGATTTGGTGTCCGATTTATAGTTCTAGGTATTATTTTGACGATTTGATCATGCGAGCAAGTTCGTAAGAAATTTTTAGACTTGTGTGCATGTTTAGTTTGGAGGCCCGAGGGCCCGAGTGAGTTTCAGATAGGCTACGGAGTGGTTTGGACAAAGTCTGCAATTGCGACCAAATCATTGCAATTGCGATGATAGCAGAAATGCTGGGACTTCGCATTCGCGAAGGTTTTCTCGTATTTGCGAGGTTCACAATTGCGAAACCCTGTCGCAATGCAACATCTGCAACTAGTAAAATTTTAAGTTAGACGGGATTTATTCTCATTCTTAAAATTTTCAAACCTAGAGAACCCTAGAGGCGATTTTTTCAAGAGCCCTTCTTTCCCAATTTATCGGTAAGTTATTCTAACATATTTTCTTTCAATCTTCCATTACATTTCATAAGATTTCAACCTAAAATCTAGAATTTTCACAGTGGAAATTGGGAGTTTGGGTAGAATTAGGAATTTTTGTAAAATTAGAATTTAGACCTCAAATTGAGGCCGGGTTTCGAAAAAAAATATCATTTTATCGGGCTTGGGGGTAAATAAAAATCGAATTTTTGTCCAAATTTTGGGTTTGGACCAAACGAGCATGGTAGTTAACTTTTGTTAACTTTTTTAATAATGGCCTAAATTGAATCTTTTTCAATAGTGGATAGTTCCTAAGGTTTATTTTGAATTGTTTGGTTGATAATTTGCTAGATTTTGTTGGTTTGGGGGCTTGTTTGAAAGACAAAGTTGTGGTTGAGATTTGAGTTAATTTTTGGAGCGATACAAGTGTCGTGGTTAACCTTGGCTTGAGGAATTTTGAATTGTTTGTCTATCTGCTACATGTCTAATTGTTGGGTACAACGTATATATGAGATGACGAGTACTTATGCGTTATCATTGGGTCAAAACATGTGAGTGAAACTTGTTTCTTGTAATTTATTGCTTTATTGATCATGATATCTATGCTTAGACTAGTTAATCACTAAATTGATCGTTCTTTCCGCATTTAATGCTCTCTATGATAATTGAGTATTATTTTTGAAGTTGAGGTTGGTTTTATGGAACTATTATTGGCATAAATCTTGTCTTTGTTTATTTCATATCCTATTGTTATATGTTTATTGTTATATGATAAGACAGAGTGCTAATCCACGAAGGGTGATGCATGTTGTATTTGAGTGTTAATGCGCGCAGGGTGATGATGTGACATATTATAAGAGTTAATACACGAAGGATGATGCCATTCCATATTTTGAGATTTAATGCACGATGGGTGATGTCATACTGTATCTATTGATTCATGATGAAAGTGAGAGTAAAAGCACGAAAGGTGATGTCGTGCCGTTATTATTGTTTCATAGTGAGCTTGACAGTAAAAGCACGAAGGGCGATGCAGTGCAGTTTTATTCATCATGTTTATTCATTTTATTGGTTAAAGTCTTATTGACTATTTATTGTTATCATTTCCTACTCTAATTATCTTATCACGTACCCCTTTCACATGTTCCCTCCCAACAATATTTGTTAAGCCTTTACTGTTATTATATTGAACGCATATTGTTATTTGCACAAGTTTATTTACGTGGGTGTCTTCATAGACTCGCCACTACCTTGTCGAGGTTAGGCTCGGCACTTACATAGTACATGGGGTCGGTTGTACTCATATATACTCTGCAATTCTTGTGCAGATTTTAGTATTGGTCATAGTTGCATGTGAGGTGCATTATCTCGGATCAACTAACTTGGAGACTCGAGGTAGATCTGCTAGCGTCCATAGACCTTAAAGTACCCTTCTTTTTCGCTATTACAGCTCTTTTTATTTGAGACAATTGTACTTATTTCAGACTCTGTTTGTTGAAATTCTAGAAGCTCGTGAACTTGTGACTCCAGATCCGGTTGTATTAGATATTAGTTCATTATGTTATTTCGTACTTTATTTTGAACTTCATTTTGTTTAATTAGTTCTACTGATTTAAATTAATTAAAATTAGCTGAAAGATCATCTAACATTGGTTTGCCTAGCAAGTGAAATGTTAGATGCCATCACGATCCCGAACGTAGAAATTCCGGGTCGTGACATAGCGTCTTCAATGTTAAATTTAGCATAACAAGCAACCCTTTGCGGAGTAAGAGAATATTGATTTCTTTTGGTTACTTTAATATTAACTGAATATTTTCTCACACTCATTCTTTTACATATCTACTACACAAATCTATCGTACTCCGATGTAAGTGATAACTTAATAATACACCATGGAGAATAACTATAGTGTACTAAGTTATTCTCCACGATAGCTTCACCCTCCAGAATAACTAGAGTGTACTTGATATCTTTTGGTTACTTTAATATTAATTGATATTTTCTCACACTCATTCTTTTACATATCAACTATACCAATCTATCGTACTCCGATGTAAGTGATAACTTAATAATACACCATGGAGAATAACTATAGTGTACTGAGTTATTCTCCAAGATAACTTCACCCTCCAGTATAATGCAATTTTAATTTTTTTTCTTCACACATATGGCAAAATGCAAAAAAAGTTAAGTAAACAAATACTTTGAAATTTTTCAAAGAAAATAAAAAGGATGCAAAAGACTGACCTTTTTAAGAAAAATGAAACTCCTTAAATAATCAAAAAAATTATGTGGGGTACAATAATTGGAGGGTATAGCACATTAATTAAACGCGCTACATATATCACGCAGTAAAACGATTCGATATACCCACCAATTATTGTTGGTCAGGCAATTAATAAGTATTTCGCATGGATGTCATGCGTTATACCTTAACGGGCAAAAGTACCGTTAAGGTATAGCGCATCACATCCATGTGCTATACATAAGATGGTCACATATTTTTTTCCCGTCTATTATTGTGCATTGAGTCCAAAAGCCACATTTTCATTCCGGACTCTTTGTAGAAAGCTCAAAAACTTCTTAAAGTTACGTGATATGCACCAAAATGTACATTCAAAACTACACTTGCTGAAAAGTACCATATTATTCAGGGGCAGATTTATTTTAGTGCAGGCGGTATCACGTGATACAGATTCATCAAAAAAAAATTACTAATTAATCGTGTAAAATTCAAAAGAAAAAATAAGAACACAATAAAAACAAATAAAATGACACCAATTGTTGCAAAAAGCTATTTAGCTTAACTGGTTAGAGGCCGAAGAATTCTCGGTAAAGTCGTGAATTCAAACCTGTCATAGGAACATTTTATGTTTTAGGCACGGAAGCTAGTGGACCCGAAGTCATAAATAAAGATACCAGCACATCACGTTGATGCTTCCTTTTTAAGTTGTATTTTTTTATTGGTTATTTTTTAAAATATAATATTTTATTTATTTATTTTTTACGTCTAATGGTGACACCACTTAAAAATAATTTCTGCGTACGCTACTGATATTGTTAGTCTGTCACTTTTACCACATCATATTTTGTACTCTGTCCATTCACTTTTAGTTGTCATGTTAACTATATAAACTTTAACCAATATTTTAATATGTATATTTGCAGCATATCGATATGAAACGAACTACAAATTATAATACTTTTCGTATAGTTGCGAATATCTATGTTTCATTTTAAAATATTAACAAATTTAATTCAATTTAGTTTCAAATATTAGTTAAATTAACAACGAAAAGTGAAACATGACAAATAAAAGTAAGCTGAGAAAGTATTAAACTTTTAAGTATAAAATATCTATAATAGCTAGGCCTCAGTTCCAAATAAAATTGAAACCGATAATAATGAAGATTCATCGTAAATTGACAAAATTCATCATAGCTTTTCTCCTTTATCTAGGCTTGAGATGGGCAACGTAAGCAAACACACAAGCAGGTACCTTAACTCTCCTCTTTTATGGAGATTTAAATCAATAATGTAAGCAAACTCACACGAGGAAAAGTAAACTGTTCGAGATTTTCCGGTAGACCAATCAATAAATCTATTTAAGAGCCCACAAATGCTCAAAGACAAGGTCATAAAGTCTAGGGGCTACTAGCATAGGCCTAGGTCCTCGCTCATATTTCATGGACCCATTTACGTTCCATAGACCTGAATAATTCATAAGGTCAATAACCTTTGCATTAAATATTGGTTGGTGTGCACATTTCTAAGGTCCAACTTTGTCATGCACAAAATGCAATAATAACTCATTTTCTTTTTAACTCTTCAATTTCAAAAAAATAGGAAGTGGCACAAGAAAGTACTCTTTTGTCATGTAGTAATTTAGAACTCAATAATTAGAATAGTATCGAAATAATTGGACCAGTTGATGATTTTTTTAAAATAATAGTCCTGTCACATACTCATTCTTATGTCTATTTTGCTGGTCTATGTGGACCAATTCATAAATGGAAGAATAATTAGGTTAACCAACTAAAGGAGGAAATAACCCGAGTTGTAATCTCAGAAAATAGTGTGCAGAGTTCCAAATCAGTAACACAAGTATAGGGGAGAGGAGAAGGAGAATCCGGAACCAAAGTGTTGTTAAATTTAAAATTTGTAACATAAATAGGTTAAAAAAAATATATAACTATATACAACGTCATAGTAGGTGACGTTGTACATAACGTCCCTTATGTACAACGCCACTTACTATGGCGTTGAACCTGCATTAAAAAATCTGACAGGTTCAACGCCATAGTAAGTAGCGTTGAACGTATTATTTAAATCATACTCTCGTCTTCTTCCTCACACTTCTTCTTCTTCTTCTTCAAAACTAAAAAATATCTCGGTCCCCCCCTCTCCCCACACGACCAGCCGACCAAAAATAAAAAATAAAAAAATTTTGGTCCCCCCGGGTTATACGTATTAGTCCCGCTATAGTTTTACGCTATTGGCTTCGTGGGTAGACGAATTTGGAAGCTTTATATTGATATATTTCATCCGTAAAAATGTATGTTTATACTACTATTTTTTAATTTGTATTTTAGATTACTTGTTAGTTTTAGTTATTTTATGTTATTTTTCGAACTAGTATGTGTAATTTATCCGAACTAGTTTGTATTTTAGATTACTTGTTAGTTTCCGAACTTGTTAGATTACTTGTTAGTTTTCCGAACTTGTTAGATTACTTGTTAGTTTTAGTTTTAGTTAGTTTTAGTTAGTTTTAGTTATTTTATGTTATTTTCCGAACTAGTTTGTATTTTAGATTACTTGTTAGAAATGTTAGTTGTTTATTTATATTTGTGTAATTTATATTAGTTGTTAGTTGTAAAATAGAGACATTTTTAGCGTAGTAAAACATAGACTCTTTTAGGCTAGGAAATTTTAGAGCCTTGTAGCATAGTAATGTGTAGTATTTAGCTTGTAATTTTGATACTCAAAATTAAGTTATTAAAAATTATCGAACCCGGGAGCTCAAAAATTATTGAACCCGGGAGCTCAAAAATTATAGTTTGGTGCCGATGGGCCTCAAAATTAAGTTATTAAAATTATCGAACCCTGGAGCTCAAAATTATTGAGCCCGGGAGCTCAAATATATTTAATTTAGACAATTAAATTATTCTAAATATATTTTTTAATTATAAAAATAAACATAGCTATTAATAATAGTTTGGTGTTGCTCGGCTTCAAAAATATCGAGTTCGGGACCAATATTATTAGCAATTTGTACAATTAAATTATGTAAAATATAACTTTAAATTATAAAAAAATACATAGCTATTAATAATAATTTGGTGCCGCTGGGCCTTAAAATTAAGTTATTAAAAATTATCGAACCCGGGAGCTAAATATTATCGAGCACGGGAGCTCAAAAATATTTAATTTAGACAATTAAATTATTCTAAATATATTTTTTAATTATAAAAAATACATAGCTATTAATAATAGTTTGGTGCCGCTAGGCTTAAAAAATATCGAGTCCGGGACTCATATTATCAGCAATTTGTACAATTAAATTATTTAAAATGTAACTTTAAATTATAAAAAAATACATAGCTATTAATAGTAGTTTGGTGCCGCTGGGCCTCAAAATTTAGTTATTAAAAATTATCAGCAATTTATACAATTAAATTATTTAATGTGTAACTTTTGTAAGTTATTAAAATTTTTAATTTTACAGTCGACGACATGGATGCGCCCATACATCCTGGCCCTGGGAGCTCAGATCTATTAGGCCTACAGCCCCAGCATCGATCTGAGTACATTTGGGACGGGCAGTTATTGACAGAGACATTCCGGGCTCGGAGAGTCGATATCTTGTGGGATTTCCTCAGTGCACGAGAAATTACATCCTAGAGTCGTCCATCACTTGGAGGTGATGGGATTCTATAGGATTATTCGCATTGGTCGGATACAGCTAGACTATTCATTGATCACGACCATCATTGAGCGGTGGCGACCGGAGACGCACACCTTCCACCTTCCCATTGGCGAGGCCACTATTACGTTGCAGGACGTAGAGGTTTTATACGGCCTGTCAGCCGATGGGTTGCTTGTTCTTTTTCCTGCGGCCATGAGGCATTTTCCACGCGAGTCGTATTGGGATTTGCTTCACATGCTGACAGGTTTGAGGCCGGAGGCCGCGGATCCGAGGGCTGGGATCAGTCGGGTACAATTATCCCCTATTCAACACCACGTTCCATCAATGACGTTGCAGCCATGGATCTCTGAACATACCTCTCTGCCATCTGCTTGAATGACATCCGCACCATGGCTGTAACAAGAAATCCTCTAGCCGACTTCAATAACCCGTTGAAAGACTCTGACACATTTCTAGTCAGACCCATCGTCTACCACCATCTGCATGCACAGTGCAGACAAGTGCGAAGCCACTAGGCACATAAAGAGATGTCATGCGTTCCTACCCCTTTCTACGAGTGAGAACATATTCACGAAAATATATGCTCCGTTAAACCTACCTAAATATAGTTTATCTCACAATATACATCAACTCTTCATGTTAGATTTGGGTTTGGGAGCGACTGGCGCAAATTTGCACGACTCGCATCTTTCACGATACTGCACTGACGTCGCATTACCGTACCTTCTTTCGAGCTTCGTGGGTCATCGCGTGCGTGATATACGGCGGGATATGGATGCCCATTGTCACACCTTCTTTTACTACCCCGTACACGCGTAAGGTGTATAAATACACTTGTAGGTATACCCCGACGCTCAATTACCCGGAGACGGATAAAATAACGTAAGTGAAGGAGTTTTTCCAATTTAAGGACAATCGGTTCGGGATTTTATTAGAGATTATCAGAGTCGCCACTTGGGAATGACAATGGTGTCCCAAGTCACCGGTTAATCCCGAATCCGAGGAATTTTGACTCTTATAAATGTCCGCGAAGCAGAGGTCCGGATAAGGAACTCTGTTAACCCGGGAGAAGGTGTTAGGCACTCCCGGATTCCGTGGTTTTAGCACGGTCGCTCCACTGTCGTTCTTGACTTTTGTTTGACTCAGTTATAGATTTTAACAACATAATGTGCTTTTACGTTAAATATTATTTTTTAGGAATTTGCGACATCGCGGAAACACACCTTGAGTCATACCGCAACCGGTACGCCTATGACTTTTGGTGTATTTCGGCTTTGCCGAGATTTGGATTTGAGTCGCACCAAGTGCACACTCATTCATAGGAAGGTATATTAAGTCGTGCCCTAAAGTAAGGTCTATCGGCTTTTAAATCTTTTGGGAGAAGCTATGGAATTAGCTATTAGCTTTCCCGGGTCTATTTGTGTTTATATCATTATTAAATGGGGGCCCCGGTGTTATTCGGGCGAGGCTCGTCCCAATTTTCATTAAAGGTTTCGATAATTGTATTCAACTATGTTTTTCTAGATTTGTTCTTTCCTTAATCGCATTGCTACACTATAGTAATCCAGGCCCATATGATTTCTTGTTTGATTGGGCCTGATCTTCTTTCCATTTATGTATATGGACTGTTCGAGTACTCGAAACCCAGTCCTTTCGACTTCTTCTTGCTGGCTTTCTTAACTTCACATTGTAGTTCAAAGATAGCTTGCATATTTGAGCCAAAGCCGATATAATATGAAATAACAATAAGTGCCAAAAAACCAGAAGACATGAATCAATATGATTGAACTTAGAAATGCTTTTATTTATTGAAAGAGTAGAGCTATTGTACAGGAGATTCTATGGTTACAGCTAACTAGGAGAACTAAATTAACAGACTACTTTTATCCAAACTTCTATTGATCCAATTACTAGCCCTGTTACCAGATTATTACACTAAGGAAATTTGCACAATGCTTATCACTAGAGTTATGCTAATTTGCTCTTATTGCATTACCCCAGTTGCAGATGAATTATATTACTCCCTAATCATTATTATCTTTTGACCACTCACATCCAGACTTAGGCCTTTAATAATTAATGAAACCACACGAGCAGAATTTAAACAACCTAGTTATTTAGTTGCAATAATCTCGAGCATCTAAGTAATTTAACACGCTTATACTGCTGATTTTACCACAATTTTAACTCAACACAGTGTACTTAACCTCATCGTGAATGGCTCAAGGTTTGATCTAATGTTTCCAATTTTAAAGTTCCTCTACACTTGAATGACTCCTAATGTATGAGTACGATTTATGAATCTATTGTTGGTGAGTGATTACCAATTCCGAAACCATTATTAGTTAACTTATGTTTTAATGTTATTACCTAATTAACTACGTGAGGTACTAATTCATTACTACAACTATACTACCACTACTACTAGTTATTACATAGTTTCTGTTTCTGTTTTCATACTATTACATTCTTCACTACAAGTTTAAAAAAATATGAAATTAAACTAACTACTCAACAGCAAGCAGAATCTGAAGCTCCATTTCTATTTCAATTAAACCAGCATTACATCTTCAAGTTTAAGAGTAATGTACCTGAATCAAAGCCAATAAAACCGATGAGTTCTAGGGATAAGCAAGTAAGTAACAGCAATCAACTCAGAGCAATGCAACAGTGAGATCCAAAGAGCCAAGTATCACAGCAACAACAGGAACGAATCAACAATGTAACAGAAGAATCCAATCCAATTTCGAGAAGAAGAACACGGCAAAAACCAATGGAAACCAGTGAGTTCTACTGAGAAATTCCAGAAAAATCCTATTGTTCTATTGCTCTTTTATCTCTCAATGCTTTTGTATGAATTTCAGCTTAAGTGTTTTCAGATTATTCTCCAATGGAACCCCCATTTCAGCTCTTTTGAAGGTGTATTTATAGCTAACCTTTAGGGCTGAATACTTGGGGAAGAAGTATGGGATTAATCCCACTTCCCCCTCCTAAAATTATTCATTCTACACTTTGGTCCATATTTCAGTTACTAAAAACCCTTCCAGCATGTGCTGGAAGGTTCCAAAAGATTCCTTTTAGGGCCTTTTACTAGTATAACCTTAGGGGTTTGAGATTTTTACAGATTTCCCATTTTTAGGAGACCATTATACCCCTAAATCTCTGCAAAATTGCAGAAATCAGGAGCATGAATGTCCCTATTACCCTCCTAAGTTCTTACTAGTTACTATTTTACCTTTTTAATACCCAATTATGCCCCTAAGGGCACTGCTGATTTACTAGCTTGCCTAGGGCAGATTTTCAGCTTGTTTGAACTATTTAACTAATAGCCAGCCCTAGCACTAGTATTTAAGGGCTTATTTTTATTTTTAAGAACTATTTCAAATTTAGCCATTTTTAAGTTAATTCCAATCAATTAAGACCATTTATTCCTAATTAAAGCACTTAAAAGTATAGCCTGCTTTGTTATTACGATTAACCTATTTAAAGTTAGCCAGTCTCAAGTTCAGACTTAGCTTGGGCTATCAAAGCCATATACTGAACAGCTGGGCCCAAAACCTTTACAGGTTTGGCCACTTTGCTGTTCAGGGCTCAATATAGAGCCTGGGCTAGTCTGCATTTGCAGACATAGCCCCTTTGCACAACCAGCCACTGTTCAACAGTGAGCTGTGTGTTAGGGCTCACAGAATTGGTCAACCTTTTGCAAGGTTAACCATTCTTAGGCCAATTATTAAACTTATAACCTAATTATGCATTTTCAGTTCTAACCTATTTAAAAACTAGCCATTTTCATAGAACCTAATGCTAACAGCTATAACCAATTCACCTAGGGTTCAAACAGTGTTAATCAAACAACTACACTCAACCAGAACCAGTAAACTAAATCAGTTTCAAACATGGATTGCATATTAAGACACATAAGATCAAACAAAATGTAATAATCAACCAAAACTCAGAGAAGGCAATTGATATGGTTGAATTTCAGTTGATTAATTCACATTATCTAATTTTATGAGACAAAGTATGAAATCATGCTAATTAAGACTTAATAACTACCAATTCAAGTCACATGAAAGTTTGAACAACTCAGAATCACCAAAGGTTCAGGGCACAAACACATATAAGCATGGATTCTTATGAAACAGTCAACATGATTCAACTAACCTAAGCAGGGTAATTAGAATTCATTTTTAAGTGCTACCCTAGCTTGATATATGCATGTTAAGAGTGGGGATGAAGAACAGGAAAGCTATGAAGAAGCAAAGAACAACATTCCTAATTCTAGCACAAGTGCATGACAAATGAGATGAAGATGATGACAAGAAGAACATGGAGAAACAATGAAAAGAGAAACCTAAGTCTATCATATGAGGGTAACATGAAGAGAAACAGACCCCAAATTGGCATACTCATTCATCAAATAAAACATATGAGAGATGATATTGACAAGAATACTAGACTTGCACTAAAAAATGAACACAAATAAGACCACCAGAATGTGAGCAAAGAAGTGAACCCCAGATTAAACACAGGATAACTTGATATAAGAGATGAACAGAGATAGCCAAGCTTTTACCAAGACTAAACACGGAAAGAGAAACAGTAGAGATACTGCAAGCCAACAAAAAGTAATCTAATGCAAAGTTGAGTGACAATTAAACATAGTATCAGAATCAAAACATGCAAGATGACAGAAGGACTACTGAAGATTAACAAGATGAAGTATTCTAATACTAACTAAGGTTATCCAAGTCAAATCTTCAAAAATAAAGAAACAGATCCAAACAAACCAGATAAACCTTAATAACAATGACTAAACGATTAGGCATGTAAGGCATCATGAAGAGAAGAGCAATCATGCTTGTTGAAAACTAACGGATCAATAGCCCCAATACCAATATAGATTCTTAAATTCAGAAGAAACAGAATATATATAGAACCCTAGTGATAGACAGTCAAAACAGGATAACAGAAAGACGATTATAAGCCCTAATACTAAACAGGATCTTGAAAGAACAGAAAAACATGCAAGAATACACAAGATGAAAGATATGGAACAAGAGCTGATGAACAGACAAACTGGAACAAGATACGAAAGATGAGCAATTTAAACCTAAACTAACAGATGAAACATAAGATATGGAGAATCTACAGAATAGAATAGACATACAGAAACATAAGATGAAAGACTAGAGAACATGAACAAACAGGCAAAGAAATCAAATACATGAACAAACAAGCAAATAAAACGAGTAAAACATGAAGAAGTAGAGAAGGTAAATAAAACACAGAGAAAACAAATTAGGGTCGGGGACTTAGCTTGCGGGGCCTGTCCCCCGAGCTTCCTATTCTCCTTTCTTTTCCTTTTCATTCTCTCAGACTCTCCTAGACTCTCAGGCTCCTTTTTATTCCTTCTCGTTTTCTTTTTCTTATTCTTTTCCAGTTACTCTTTTTTTCTTTTTCCTTCTCTGCTTTTTTCTTTCAGGCCCAAAGACAGGGCCTTTTTTGGTTCTTTGATTGCAGGAGGGTGTTTTGGAGGTGGTAAAGGTAGGTCTTGATTGGGGTTGAATTGAGGTCGCGGGAGTTAGGGTTAGACGATCCTTTTGAATATTCGAGCGATTGGGTGAGATTCGACGGGTAACCAAGTGGTAATGGGTGGGTAGCATCTGCGCTGGAGAAGGAATAGAACGGCATTGGTTTCGAAGCGGCTCTCGTGTACTTTGGTAATTCGGTGGGATAATTGGGCCATGGACTGGGGGTGATTTTTGGTTTGGGGTATGAAGAAAAAGAAGAAGAATGAAGAAGGGAGAGTAGTAAAAGGCAGCGACGACCACCGTGAGAATGGTGGCCGCCTTGGCGCCTGGGCGCTAGTGTTGACGAAGATGATGAAGGCGAAGGGAAAGGGGAGGCGGTCGATATTAGGAGTTATGAAAGATGGCTAAAGTGAGCGGCCCGTTCGAACAAGGCCTTTTTATAAGCCAACGTCCCGAGATAATCTCGGCCGTTCATTTGATCAGAGATCAGCCAGCCTGGATGAGGCGTTACTAAAACGCGCGTAGTTCGTCATTAATGAGACTAGAATGTCTTTACTTGGTTGGATCATCAAACAAGCATCCCAGTTGATCTCCCGATTATTCAATTATACCAATAATTCACCTAATATGTCAGTCAGTTGGATCATATCAAATGGACAGTAGAGATCAAGATCATTATAAACCGAAGAGGTTGCACTTTGAGCCATACTGTGGGCACAAACCATTCGAATCCGATTGGCCCGTATATACAATAACGCAGCTTTTTTTTTTTGTTTTATGATTTTAATGTATTTTCTTTTTATACTTTCTTTTTTCTTTCTTTTATGAAAATTATAAATCCTAATTTACTACCTACTCTAATTTCCTAGTATTTTTTGGTAATTTTCTGCTATTTTTCTAATTTCTACTACTTAAGCTATTTTACTAATTTTCTAATTAACTAAACTAACAAATTAATTACTACTATTTTTTTTGATTTTTCTAATTTCTTACTTATTCAAACACACAAAAAATATAACTAATTTCAAGCAAAGTAAGTAATTGCACTCACAAAACATATTTATTTTAATTTTTGGAATTATTTGCACTGGTGCAAAAATCATGTGCTCACATATTTGATTTATTTGCTCGGAACACGAAGAGTTTCAGTCGCAAAGATAAGTGAGCGATAATGAGAGATTTTTGCACATCGACATTCCGTTAAAGCATTTTTGAAAACCTTTTGACCGCACCGCTTTAGAGTTTGCCTACATATCATGGGCTAAACGGAGGAATCGAGTCGATGTAGTTCGGGAAGTGTCTGGCGATTTAAAAACTACCAGACTTCACTGTTGCATTGACACTTGTTGAGACCTCATTGACTTACTCCTTATTACAGAGGGAAAATGTAAAATGAAGAAGCTATTCTAGCTAAGATCCTACAATTACAATTGTTCCTAATCTAACTTTTGTTCTTCTTCCCCTTCCGGTGATGCAGAATCTTCCTCTTTTTTGTTGATTTTCTTTGATGCTGACTCTCTTTTTGTTGATTTTCTTGTTTTTCTTGTTGACTCTTTTTTGTTGATTTTCTTGTTCTCGAAATGAACCTGCTTAAAACAAAACAAAACAAAAACTACCTCTTTTTTCTTCCCCAGTGTGGGCTTTTTAACTGTGTAAACCATGATATGCAAAAATATTCCCGTATTAGAAGGTGGGCGCCTAACGAAATTTAAACGTGCAATGCAGCAGAAAATATTCTCAGGTATTGAAGGTGCGCCTAACGAAATTCAAACGTCGATGCGATGCGAACAATATTCCGTATTTGAAGGTTAGGCGCTATGACAATTGAACGTGCAATGCTGGATGAAAATATTCCGTATTTGAAGGTAGGCGCCTGAAAGTCGAACGTGCTGATGCGATAGAAATATTCCGTGTATGAAGGTAGGCGGCCATCGGAATTGAAACGTGCAATGCGATCTGGAAAATATTCAACGTATTTGAAGGTGGACCTATTGACAATTAAACGTCTGCGATGATGCAAAGTATTCCATTATTTAGAAGGTGGACGCCTAACGCGGGTTAAACGTGCAATGCGAATCGCAAATATTCCGTATTTAGAAGCGTGAGCGCCTAACGAAATTGAAACGTGCAATTTCGAATGCGGAAAATATTCCCGTATTTGAAGGCGGGCGCTATGAGAATTTAAACGTGCAATGCGGAAAATATTCTCAGTATTTGAAGGTGGGCGCCTAACGAAATTAAAACGTCGATGTATGCTGAGAAATATTCTCGTATTTGCAGGTGGCGCCTACTTGAGCGGGAACTGAAACGTACGATGACGATGCGAGAAAATATTCCGTGTTAGACAGGTGGCGCCTAAACGCATTTTAGAAACGTGCAATCGTACGCTGAAAAATAATTCCCGTATCTGAAGGTGGGCGCCTAACGTATTCTAAACGCAGTAATGCTGAGAAAATATTCCGTGTGTTGAAGCGCGGGCGCCTATCGGGGTGAAACGTACGGTAACGCAGAAAAATATTCCGTATTCGAAGCGTGGGCGCCTAAGTGCACTGAACACGTGCAACGCGATGCGCGTGTATATTCCTGACATAGAAGGTGGGCGCCTAAGCCGCGAGCACGTGATTTTTGCCTAACATGAATTACTCCCACAAAATCAAAACAAAAATTGTCCATTTTATGGTGTGTATTTTTTGTGAATTTTTGTGTTATTTTGGTATTTGTTTGCATTTGTATATACGTGATTATATGTGTTTAAATTAATAAAAAAAAAGTAATACAAAAATATGTCGTGCTTACATTTCTTATCTAGTTTGAAATTGGGAGTAATTAATTTTATTTTACGAAAACGAAAATCACAAAAGAAATAATTCATCTTTTACATTTTTAGCATTTAAATGTCCCAATTGTGTGATTTATATTTAATTGATGTTTAAATTGAGTGCGTTAATTGTTAACATAACTTAACTAGTATTTCTTATAATTTAATTAGATTTTCGTAATGCATTTAGAATTGTTGTATATTAGAAATTAAAAGAAAAGGAAGAAATAGAGATTGAAAATTCGGTTTGGGCCATTTGAAAAAGAAGTTAGACCAGGCCCAAATATTTTACCCAAAAAACCAACCCATACCCGGATCCATCTCCCAGCCCAGTTACCCCTTTGATCTGAACCGTTGGATCTGTTAAATCCAACGGTCAGAATTAAACCTATCATTTAATATACCCAAAAACCCAAAGACCCCCCCCAAACCCGGCTACCCATTCCATTTCCCATCTCCCGTTATTTTCCCCCAAAATCAAATCCCCCTCCTAAGAACCCTAAAGCCGCCGCACCCCTTCACCCCACCTGAAAATCCGGCGGCCACCGTCCAAATCCAACCAAAACTAACACCATGAAGCCATCAGACCACCCTTTCTCCAAATCTCCACCCGTCTCCCTTCAAATAACGTTAGAACGGTTCGAATCTAATATTTCTTACCATGAACCCTAGTAGCCGCCACTGCTTCCTAGTGGCGGCGGTGCTTCCCTTCAGCCCCAAGCCCACACACAAGCTTCCCCTAACCTCCCTCGCAACCAAACGAACATTGACTCCCTTCGAATCAAGGCCGAACCATGCAAACCCCAAAAACCGAGCCCCAAGAACCCTAGCTTCGAGAATTAGGGATTTTTTGTCCAAATTTAAAAGAATTGAAGTCAATAGATTTTAATTGATATGTTTTCGTTTGAAAACATTTCAATTAAAATCCATTCGACTTCAAAAAATCCGAGTCCAAGTCCGAACGACCCAAAGAGTGTTTTGATTCTCGTCTCTACTGTTCGAGGTAATTTTCTTCTGTCTTTCTTCTTTGTTTTATTTGTATTTGTTTCATTTGTGTTAATTTTTGTTTATTCTATCCGTCATTGCAATTCTCTGTTTTTCTTCATCTCTTGGGACCGTTTTATTTGGTCGATTTGTTGCTTCTGATTGATTGATATGAATGATGTCGCTATAAAATAAGAACTCGATTCGATACTTCATCGAATAGCCAATTCTTCATTTTTGACTATTCTAGCCGAGAATTGGCTTGACTCACTGTTTTCTTTGAGATTGATCATCGTAATTGATTGATTGTTGTTCGTTGATGAGTGTGTGTATTCGAGTCGATTTTTGAAGTCGAATAACAATTCTTGCTTCTTGGATTTTTCTTCTTCTTCTCTCGGCTTTAAGGGTTGAAGAATGAAAAAATTTGTTTATCGATTGTGTGTTATTGGTTGTTGTTTGTTGTAATCGACTATACGAATGTCGTTTGATTAGGTTCGTCGTTTCGTTTGTTAGAACACTAGAGCTACAAATCCGGCATTGGCCGAGATTCATTGATTCACTGTTGAATTGAATTAAATTGTTTGGTTGATTTTAGTTTATGAGTTAACTGCTGATAGTTGTCTTAGTCTAGAGTTTGAAAGCCAACAGCTAGGCAACTAAGAGTGCAATGCACATGGTTTAAAGTGAATTTGGTTGTAAAGCAAGATAGGCATTATGTTGAACTTCAGATTAATATTTCTAAGAGGGAAAGGTCTGGCTTGGGATGTTTTAAAATAAAATTGGCAGTCTTTTATGCTGGATAGGGGCTGAACATGGGAAAAATTAGTTTCTTATTTTGGTTTAGTGCATCAAAAGTTGAAAAGTGCAAAAAAGAGGGAATAACATAGCTGGATAGTATTAAAACACTTAAAAATAAAGCTGAAAGGTATCATTTGAGGGCTATAAAACAGTGAAGACACCAACAGAGAGTGGACTGGTTTTTCAGACACAAGAACACACAGAAAAGAGACAGATACAGTGAACACACACACACATACAGTGAATACTCTCTGGAATTCACACATACAGGCACACACTCAGAACAGAAAACTGTTTTCACATACACACTGTTTTCACATTCTTCTCTGTTTTTCACAGTGTGTGTATCAGAAGAGTATATCCCTGTTTTCACACACATACACATACAGTGTTCTCTTTCGAATTTTGAGTGTTCAATTCTTCGGAGATCATTCGTTTGTTTCTGTTTGGTTCACCAATTGATCTTGGGTCGTTGCCTGGATTCTGTTCCTGTCTAAGTTTGAGGTCTTTGAGTTGTACTGGAGTTTCAAGTGTTACTGTTGTTGCTTGTTTGTTGCTGCCAACTGTTGTTTTCTTCACTTGCTGTTGCTGACCTTTCTTTTGCTCTATTTCAATTCAAATCCCAGGTATTTCATCCTCTATAATGCTTTGAAGTTTTTCGCTCGATGTACCTGAATCATTTCGGAATCAACTGAAGAAACTACTGTTATCATTTTAAATTTTCTTCTGTATTGCATCTTTGTTTAATCAGTTACTGCAGTCATAGATTTTCGGAATACATCAAGTCACCATTAGAAATTCCGGAGTTTTGTTTTAGTAATTAGATTAAAGGGACTTTGGGTCATTGGTTAGTAATTTTTAGAACCGGATTCAATTTTGTGATATACATTGTTAGTTGTATAATGTATTTGTACGGATTAAGATTTCCCTTGATATGTTAAATTGGTAATTTGTTAAAGTCAATTAATTTAAGCATGTTTAAGTTATTAATTTGGTTGATGTTAATTATTAATGCAAGGTATTTTGAATCATTTTTGAATTTCTTCACTTGATTTTCTCTTGAAATCAGTTTATACTTAGGTAGACAAGATAAGTTAGCCCGGGTTTTAGATGCTAATGTTAGATCGATTTTAATCGCATAGTCTTGCTTTCGCTAATTAACATCGGATTAAGGATAGTAAACAATCTTACTTTTTAATAATTGGATCAAGGTGAATTATTTCTATTTCGTATATTTTGATCAATTTTCCGTTAGCTTATATCTTGTCATTCAATCTCCGGCCATAAATCAAAGCTAGGAAATAATATATCATTTGGTATGATTCTTTAATCGGAAATAATTTTAAGGGATACACTATTAAGTAAATTGATTTTTTTTGGGGTTAGTTTTATGATGGTTTTAATCGGCATAGTTTCAAATAAATAATCCGGATACTTTTTTTTATATTCACCTATCTATCAAAAAGTCCGAGTCTATGTTGCAATTAGTCTTTTCTTTTTGCATGGTTTCAAATTAATATAGCGGTTTAAAAGATTTAATTGGAGCATATAATTTGTAAACATGTATAAAATCAGGTATTTTAGCCAATTATAATAATTGAAGCGACCGTGCTAGAACCACGGGATCCGGGGGTGCCTAACACCTTCCCTCGAGTCAACAGAATTCCTTACTTAGAATTTCTGGTTCGTGGACTTCATTTGGAAAGTCGAAATTTCCTCGATTCGGGATTTAAATGAATTGGTGATGTGGGACACCTTTAATATATCCCAAGTCGCGACTCTGAAATAAATGAAATAATCCCGTTTAGAATATTGTCACTTAAATTTGGAAAAAACTCCCTCGCCCGTTCCTCTACCCCCCGGGGTAGGTGGGCGCGCCAAAAGGAGGTGTGATAGCTCTGGCGACTCTGCTGGGGATACAAACCCAGAACCACTAGTTCATGCTTTAAGAATTCGAGCTTTGAATAATTGTTTTATTTGGCTTATTTATCTGATTTTATTATATGTTTGTATTTGATGTGCTAAATGTTGCTTTTACCGCTTTGATATTTTGTGAATTGTATATAAATTGTGCCGATACCCATTTTCCTCTTCTGAGTCTCTTTGAAACATAATATCGGGCATTTGCTGGACATAGCCCGTTTTCTCAAGATAGCTGTGATGCTTGGTACCTGGTATGCGAATGTAGAGAAATATTCCCGTATTAGAAGGTGGGCGCCTAACAGAATTTAAACGTGCAATGCGATGCAGAAAATATTCCCGTATTAGAAGGTGGGCACCTAACAGAATTTAAACGTGCAAATGCAAATGCAGAACAGTATCCCCTCAGCCTGAGGACTGGGGAGTGGATTTTAAAAGATGTTACCTTCATCTTTTTGGTATTTTCTTTTTACCAACTTATCTCTTGCCTGTGAATTTCTCCACTTATTCGGCAGACTTTCTCTTTTTGGTATTTTAAATTTTCCACATTGGTCACATTCACTTTAAAGTGATTAGTGACAATTTGTTCTTGCATGAAACAAAATTTATTAGATATAAGCTGCTGGCAACTGGCATCTGCCGTCCCCACTTCTTATTGCTTCCTTTGTTTTTGCTTTTTCATGTTGCATGGCTCTTGACTTCTCGTCCCTTGCAGACTCTTTTTGTATTTTTCTCATTTCTCCATTTTTGTTTTGTTTTCTTTTTTCTTTGGCCATGTTTGCCAAGCTTCTTTATTCCTTTCCCCAATCTTCCATTCTTTCTGATCCAGTGTTATTTCAACTTCCATTATCAGGAGCTGGTAGTTAGCTCTCAAAAGGGTAAACAATGAAATGCAGAAAAATGAAAGAAAAGTAAGGGTATTTTGGAGAGATGACGAAACTTATCTGGGTATTTGCTGGCTGATTCCGTTGACCATGCCATGTATTTAAACTCTGACCCAGTTCGTTCCAATCATTATTCTGACTCTGAATTGCCTTTGACCCAAACCAATACTCTTTTTTGTTGCCTTTTCTCTTTTGATAGTCCTCACGATCGCCTTACGGTGCCTCGAAAGGTTTTCACTAATAAGACTCTCTCGTTTATTCTCTCAACCTCACAATCATCTCACAGTGCCGATTAAAGGTTTTCACTGACAAGACTCTCTCATTTTATTTCTCTCGACCTCACAATCGTCTCACGGTGCCGATTAAGGTTTTCACCGATGAGACTCTCATATTTTCATTTTTTCCTTTTTGTCTTTTGTTTTTCTGCACCACGGGTATTGTCCGATACTTCGCTCCTCCTTCGTTGTATTTGTTATCATTTCAAAATCGATCAGAAGGTCTTTCTTTGGACTGTAACGTGGCTTTTGGACGGGTTAAGAAAGAAAGATATAAAAGGCTCAAAATTTCAACGAGGGTTAAAAATATTTACAACTCTCGGAATTATTAAACATAACTTCTGCCCAGTTTCAATATGTGGGGAATTTTTGGATTTTTTCTTTATTGTGACTGAACCTCAGAGAGGCTGCCTACGTACCCTTTCGGGATCAAGTCAGACATAGTTCATCCAACTTTACAAGTTAGATGGATTTCTTTTTGACTTTTTCCCGATTTTTGTCTTTTTCTTCTTTTTTTCATCATTTTTATTTATTTTATTTTTTTCATTTTTCCATCATTTCATTTTCATTCTGGCAATTTCGATCTTATTGCACTAGAGCGATTCCGAGAGAGGGATATGAAAGAATTCATTCATTAAGGCTCAAAGGGTTAACAATGGATAAAGTGTTTGGATAGAGAATAAAATGCCTTCGTCATTTCAATTCCAAAATCACAACAAAATACAAAACATACAATTGAAAAGGAATCATACATAGTATCTTTTGACTGCATCTGAATTGATAGCGGTCTCTACGCACTTTCCTTCAACATCAGTTAAGTATAATGCTCCATTGGACAACACCCGTGATACCACAAACGGTCCCTGCCAATTTGGCGCAAACTTGCCCTTTGCTTCGGCCCAATGTGGTAAGATACGCCTCGATACCAGTTGTCCGACTTCAAACTTTCGAGGTCGTACCTTCTTATTATATGCTCTGGCCATTCTTCGTTGATACAACTGCCCATGGCAGACTGCGGCCAACCTCTTCTCATCAATCAAATTCAACTGTTCTAACCGGGCCTTTACCCATTCATCGTCATCTATCTCAGATTTAGCTATAATTCGCAATGACGGTATTTCTATTTCTGCGGGTATAACAGCCTCTGTTCCATACACCAGGGTATAAGGTGTGGTTCCGATAGAAGTACGTACCGTCGTGCGGTAACCCATGAGAGCAAAGGGTAACTTTTCCATGCCACTGTTCTCGACTCTTCCACCATCTTTCGGAGAATCTTCTTGATGTTCTTATTTGCAGCTTCCACTACTCCATTTGCTTTAGGCCGATAGGGTGTAGAATTGCGGTGAAGGATCTTAAACCTTTCACAAACTTCTGCCATGAGATGACTGTTTAAATTAGCTCCATTGTCTGTGATAATCACTTTAGGGATTCCAAATCGGCATATGATATTCTCGTGCACAAAATCCACCAGCGCTTTCTTCGTCACTGCCTTGATGTCTTAGCTTCGACCGACTTGGTGAAATAATCAATTGCGACTAGGATAAACTTGTGCCCGTTAGAAGCGGTTGGATCTATTGGGCGATGACATCCATTCCTAACGACAAAGGGCGAGGTCGCTGACATTGTGTGCGACTCATAAGGCGGAGAGTGGATCGATCTCCATGTACCCGGCATTGATGGCATTTCTTTACATACTGATACAATCACGCTCCGTGGTGAGCAGTAGTACCCTGCTCTCAAGATCTTCTTTGCTAAAACATATCAGCTCGTATGGGGTCCGCATACTCGGCGTGTACTTGATCATAATTTCATCAGCTTATTGTGCGTCCACGCGTCTCGATAAACCCGGATACGGTGTTCTTTTGTATACCACTCCTCGCTGAAGAAAAATCCATTGGCTAGGCGCATCGATGGCTCTCTTACGGTCTCCGGTAGCTTGCTCAGGTATTTGCCGACTTTCAAGTATTCTCAATATCATGATACCACGACTCTCCGTCGACTCTTTACTACGATGAGCGATAAGCGATTACGATCTCGGACTTGGATGCTGGGTGGATCTATGTATGTCTTGTCCGGATGATGCAACATAGAGGACAATGTGGCCAACGCATCTGCAATCTCATTGTGCATTCTCGGGATATGCTTGAAACTCTATAGACCGGAATCTTTGAGACAACTCGTGCAAACAATACTGATATGGTATCAATTTCAAATCTCGTGTCTCCCATTCCCCCTGAATTTGGTGTACCAAGAGATCCGAGTCACCCATGACCAAAATCTCTTGAATACCCATGTCAATCGCCATCCTTAATCCCAAGATGCATGCCTCGTATTCGGCCATATTGTTGGTACAGAAAAATCGAAGCTGAGCTGTTACGGGATAGTGTTGACCCGTACTTGAAATAAGTACCGCTCCGATACCAACTCCCCTGCTGTTGACAGCTCCATCAAAGTACATTTTCCATCCTGGCCTCTCCTCTTGCTCCGTCTCCTCGACAAGCATTGCCTCTTCATCCGGGAAGTATGTTTTCAGTGGTTCATATTCATCATCCACCGGATTCTCGGCTAAGTGGTCCGCAATAGCTTGTGCCTTCATTGCCGTACGAGTTACATAAACAATGTCAAATTCTGTGAGCAGAATCTGCCATTTGGCCAGTCTTCCCGTAGGCATAGGCTTCTGAAATATATACTTGAGAGGATCCAATCGTGATATCAAGTACGTAGTGTATGCTGACAAATAATGCTTTAGCTTCTGAGCCACCCAAATCAATGCACAACAAGTTCTCTCCAATTGGGTATACTTCACCTCGTAAGATGTAAACTTTTTGCTGAGGTAGTAGATGGCTTGTTCTTTCTTGCCTGTCTCATCATGTTGACCCGGTACAACAACCAAAAGAGTTATCTAGCACCGTCGAAATACAAAATCGGAGGACGCCCGTTCTGGAGGAACTAACAGCGGAGGATTAGCCAAATATTCTTTGATCTTGTCAAAGGCTTCCTGACACTCGTCGGTCCATTTCACTGTTGCATCTTTCTTTAACAACTTGAAAATCGGCTCGCATGTTGATGTCAATTGAGCGATGAACCGACTAATGTAATTCAACATTCCTAATAAGCTCATACCTCCTTCTTGTTCCTTGGCGGAGGTAGACTTTGAATAACCCTTGATCTTTGATGGATCCGAGTTCAATACCTCGTCGGCTCACAATAAACCCGAGTAGTTTCCCCTGAAGGTACTCCAAAGCACACTTCGCAGGATTGAGCTTTAGATTGTACCTCCGAGTCTTTGGAAAAACTTCCTCAAATCCTTCACGTGATCAGGTTGTTTTCGGACTTTATGATGACATCGTCCACATATACTTCAATTTCTCGATGCATCATATCATGAAACATAGTGGTCATTGCCCTCATGTAAGTTGCCCCGGCATTCTTCAATCCAAATGGCATTACTCTGTAACAGTAAGTTCCCCAAGGTGTAATGAAGGCAGTTTTCTCAGCATCTTCTTCGTCCATCAGGATCTGGTGATAACCTGCGTAACAATCCACAAACGAACCGATCTCATGCTTGGCGCAATTGTCGATCAATATGTGAATGTTTGGCAATGGGAAGTCATCCTTTGGACTGGCTTTGTTGAGGTCTCTATAGTCTACACACACTCTGGTTTTGCCATCTTTCTTTGGGACCGGCACAACATTTGCCAACCAGGTGGGGTATTTGGTAACTCTTATGACCTTTGCCTCAAACTGCTTATTCACCTCTTCTTTTATCTTCACGCTAATGTCCGTTTTGAATTTCCTCAGCTTTTTTTTTACTGGCAGGCATTCTGAGTAGATAGGCAACTTGTGTACCACTAGATCTGTGCTAAGCCCGGGCATGTCATCATAGGACCAGGCAAAGATGTCCTTAAATTCATGTAACAACCTTATCAATTCATCCCTGAGAGGTGCCTCCAAATGCACACTAATCTTTGTTTCTCGGACATCATCTTCGCTCCCCAAGTTTACAGATTCCGTATCACTCAGATTCGGCTTGGGTTTTTCCTTGTATTGTTTCATGTCCTTACTTATTTCCTCCAGGGCTTCCTCATCCTCACATTCTATTTCACTATCTTCCTCGATTTCTTGTATAGTAGCGTGATTGTCAGAACTGGGTCTAGAATCCTTCACGCATGACATGGCATTGGAATCAACACATGCAAAACTGTACAAAAGGAAAAATAAAGAAAAATAAGGCAAGGTGAAGAAAAAGGAAAAACTGCATTTCATTAATAAAAGAAACGAACAATGTTTGGGATACATGGTGATTTTTTTTTTCATGAAGGGAATGGGGAAACTATAAAATAACAACTTTCGGGGAAACAATGATGAAATTTTGAGCTAACTACCAAGACTCCTTCCGGATAAGGAAAGGAGTAGCTTCCCAATTGTTCAATGTGACTCTAGGCCCCACAAATTGCACGTCCATGTTGCTCGTGCCTTCCCCTGCTTCAATCGTATTCACCTCCCAGAACATTTTCTTAAAACCAAGCATTTCTTCATCAAGTTGAGTCCCAATGCACTTTGCTGCAGCAGATGGTTGATTTTTTGTACCAGGCCTGATAAAGATGTCGGATAATTTGGGTATGGGTTTGGGCAAGGTCCAATTTCTCTTGGCTTTAGAGGCTCTTTGGATATCGGCAAAGGTGGGTTTGAACCCTAAGCCGAATGTACCTTTATTCTCCGGAAGCTGAACTGGTTGAGTGACTCACTGCAGTGTTTTGCCTAATCCCCTCCCCGGTGCAAATCCGTTTCTCAGCATTTCTCTGGCCACCATTACAGCAGTTGGTGCCAACATCGGGGTTGATAGTTTTTCTCCTTCAGCAACTTTGTTCACTTCTACAGCATCCGTCACTTGGTAGACCCAAGGACCCCGATCCCCATCGGTACCGTCAAAAGGTGCTACCACATTACAAGCGTTTTCCTCTCCGTGTACAACAATCTCTTGCTGCTCCCATTCAAACTTGACCATCTGGTGTAGAGAAGATGGTACCGCTTTAGCCGCATGAATCCAGGGTCGACCTAACAACAAGTTATATGATACGGCAATGTCGAGCACCTGGAACTCCATAGTAAAATCAACGGGACCGATGGTCACTTCCAAAATAATATCTCCGAACGTGTTCTTACCTCCGCCGTCAAACCCTCTCACATTGATACTGTTTCTCCGGATTCTATCAGGGCTAATGTTCAGCTTCCCTAGAGTTGACAGCGGGCGGATGTTCGCGCTCGATCCATTGTCAATCAATACCCCTGGTCACGGCTGACTCTTCACTCTTTACTGTGAGGTACAATGCTTTATTGTGTTCGGTTCCTTCCACCGGCAACTCCCTATCGGAGAAGGTGATTCTGTTGGACTCGAAAATTTTCTTGGTAATCTTCTCCAAATGACACATCGAAATCTTCTCAGGAACATGAGCCTCGTTTAGAATCTTCATAAGAGCTCCGGTGCTCCTATGAATGTATCAACAAAGATAACGAAGAAATTTGGGCCGGGGTCTTTCTTAGCTGCTCGACCACTGAGTACTCTTGCGACTTCATTTTCTTAAGAAATTCTTCTGCTTCCTCCTCAGACACTGGCTTCTTCAGTTGACTTTCTTTTACCGTTTTCATCTTTCTCGGTTCCTCTGGAGCAAAACACCTTCCAGATTGGGTAAGTCCATGCGTTTCGTTAATTTCACCAGAAATCTCTTTTCCCTTGTAAACTACTGTTACCTTGTTATAGTTCCAAGGCACAATCTTTGTATTCACCACTGGCATTTGCACTACTGGTTTTATGATTACTGGCTCTGCACTTGCTCCTTTCACAGTCACGATCGTCTTTGCACCTGGACTACCACCTTTAAACCTCCCATCACTACTGGCTTTGGTTTCTCAACAATTGCTTCCTCTTTCACAATTTCTTTCTCTAACTTGTCACTCGACTTTATCATCATGACGACCTGAGATGGTTTTTGATTGCCATCACCCTGCACCAGTTCTATCATATTCGTTTCGTGGTGATTCGGCAATGGATTCTGGGTAATGTTTGGGGCCTCGGGAGCCTGCACTTCAATTCTCCTCTCATCGATAAGATCTTGAATGGCATTCTTTAATTGCCAACACTTCTCGGTATCGTGGCCCAACGTTCCTGAACAATATTCACATCTGACAGAAGAATCAAGATTTTTCGAGGGTGGGTTCGGATTTTTTGGTGCGATTGGTCTCAACATCCCCAATTCTTTCAACCTGTGGAAAAGACTGGTATATGACTCTCCGAGAGGAGTGAATGTCTTTCTTGCTTTGTTTCTCCAATCAGCGTCCGGCCTGGGTCTATTCTGGTTTCGGTAAGGTTTAGGGGTTGGGTATGTGTTTTGGGTATGGTACACATTGTGTGGAGCTTGAGCTCTCCACACGTGGGGTGGTGGTGGTGGATAAGCTTGGGTTTGAGGGTGATGGTAATGTGGTACGGTCGGTGGGTATGGTGGTGGTGGTGGGTTATATGGGCTCGGTGCATTGTAGGGATTTGGCGGGTAAGATGGTGGTGGTGGATTATATGGAGTTGACGGGCTTGGTGGGTGTTGGCGATAGGGTCTTGGTGGGTTATAATGTGGGTTGCGACTCCATGACCTACTTTCAATGGTTGCCACTTCTTCTTTCTTCTTCTTTCCCATCACTCCTCCGTTTCCACTCTGTATAGCTTGATTGGTGGCTTTGATAGCCGAAAAACTCATAATTTTGTTTGTCTTCAAACCCTCTTCTACAAAACTTCCCATTTTCACAACTTCGTTGAAACTTTTTCCAATTGCTGACACTAGATGGCCGTAGTATGTTGGATCCAAGGCTTGCAGAAAACAATCCACCATCTCTCCTTCTTTCATCGGTGGATCCACTCTAGCGGCCTGTTCCCTCCATCTAAAACCGTATTCTCTAAAGCTCTCTCCTGGCCTTTTCTCCAGCTTGGTAAGGGATAACCTGTCGGGTATGATCTCCAGATTGTACTGAAAATGACTAGCGAAAGCTTGTGCTAAATCATCCCAAACGAACCATCTTGTATGGTCTTGTCGGGTATACCATTCCAGTGCTGATCCACTCAAGCTTTGGCTGAAATACGCCATCAACAATTCATCTCTACCTCCCGCGCCTCTCATCTTGCTACAATATCCTCTCAAATGAGCTACCGGATCCCCGTGTCCGTCATACATGTCGAACTTTGGCAACTTAAATCCCGCAGGAAGCTGCACCTCAGGGAACAAACACAGGTCTTTGTAGGCTACACTTACTTGCCCTCCTAGCCCTTGCATATTGCGGAAAGCGTTCTCAATACTCTTCACCTTTCGAGCCATCTCCTCCTGCTCGGCACTAGCTTCTATCATGGGAGCGTGAGACTCGTGTTGTCTGAAAGTAGGCTCCGGGGGGTAGTAGTGAGAATTCTGGATATGAAACATTGGTTCGCTAGAGGATTTGTGGATAACAGCGGGCGGAGGTGCCACATATACAGGAGCAACTTGTGGAACCTGAGGTGGTGTTTGCTTGGCTGGAGGTGGTGGTATCTGGGAGGTGGAAGCATAGTAGTGAGGGTAATCGGGGTAGGTGGAGGATGAGTTCAGTGTTGGTGGCTCGGGGTTAGGATTGGCTGGAGGGACATATGCAGGGTTGGCAGGGTAGGCTGGTAGTGGTTGACCTCTTGACCAAGCCTGGTACATTTCAACCATCTGTTGTCTTAACTTGTACATTTCTTCTTTCATCCCTGCCACGTCCACGATCTCTTCTTCGTGAGCAGGGTCTACAATGGTTGCCTCGATCTCCTGGGACACAGCCTTTGTCATCTTTTTGGACCTGGTGTTGTATGGGTGGGTAGCCAGTATGCCAGTTGCCTAGAAAATCTGAACTCACAAACATCAACACTTGTTAGTTGTTAGCGCGTGAATAAGATGTAACGACTTTAAAAACAAACACATTTGCTCGAGTCGTTATGCATCATCCCGGCCGCTGCTCACTTCAATCATCATTTTTCTTTTTCCGCTCTTTTGTTTTCTTTCTTTCTTTTCTTCTTTTCTTTTCTCTTTTGCTTTTCTCTTTTCTTGCTTTTTCTCTCTTTTTTTTTTTTTTCTCTTGCTTTTTTTTTCTCTCTTTTTCCTTGTCGTTTTCATAATTACGTTCCTATTTATTTGCCTAGCGGATACAAAGAAATGACATAAAGTAAAAGAATTGGTAACAACACTTTGTTTTCTCATTGATAATTCAAAACCTTGATTACAAAGTGATGTTTAAGAAAAAGAAAAATAAAAGATGATGCATGACCTAAGAGTACATTAATGCACCTAGTGCCCGCGAGGCATCGTTCGGCCTTGCCGCGGGCCTATATGCTAAACCACTTTGAAGCCTATCCAGGTCGGCCATGACTTGTTGTACAAAAAACTTAACTGCAGATACAAAAGTCCTCCGAGTCATATCTTCACAAAGCTGAGTCTTTCGGGTGATATACTGGGCGATGCGAACAATCTTTTCTCTGATGACCCCTTTTTCTTGCAATAGACGGCTTATTTGCTGAGTGCGAGCATCCAAGGTGTGTTGGTTGTCCTTTTGCACTTGTTGCAGCTTCAATTCTAATCTCGCCATAGTCGTGTAGCAGTGCTCTCTTTCTTCTTCAAGATCTTTGATAATCTTGTTACTTTTGACTGTGGCTGAGGTTATTTTCTTTCTAAGCTGAGCTATTTCAACATCGTGCTTGCTTTGTAGCTGCTGGACTAACTTGGCTCTTTCCTCGGCGTCTTTGCCCATTTGCTTCCGAGCCTTGACTAACTCTTTTCAGCTACGTCCAAATCGAAGCTATAGTCGTTTACTTTCCGCCGGAGAATCTCAATTAACTTTTCATCTCGGGCTGAACGAACTGGGGTCTCGGATGCAATTTTCATTTGAGCTATTTGAGCCTTCAACATATCATTTTCTTTCTTCAGTTGTTTCTTTTCCACTTCATCGGATGCTGCTTGTAAGCCGCTTTCGAAATGAAGATTTCTCAGTTTATCTTCCAACAGACTGATTTTTGCCTTATATTCCTTTTCCTTGGCCACCCATTTCTGATTTTCCTCGGATTGCTCTATCAGGTCTTGCAAGTGAGGTCTCTTTGAAAGACGTTCGTGTTCAACCCTCGTCGGTACCATGTGGAATATCCAGGTGATATCTCCCCCTTTGCCCTATTCGGCACACAAGTATCAATCTTCAAATTTTGGCACTCGTTCCAGATTTGCCGGATTTTTGCTTCCGGGAATTGCCCGTCTGGACCAATCTCCACAGCTTGCACACTGAGATCCCCATCTCTCGGAATAATCTGACACCGACCCAACTGTCGCAGGGCTCTGTATGGGGCATAGGGTTGTATACTCTTCAAACCCGTGATCAAAAACGGCGATCCCTCCGTTGGCATGTATATCACCTCGTCAAGAGGTAACCAGTCATACGTCCAATCGATTTGACCGTCAGTTAGTGATCGAAGATACACAATCCAGCCTTGGACTCCCTCGGGCAATTTTACTTCCTTTGTCCTCGCATTGAACTCTTCCAAACATGTCCGATCGGTCGAACCATAGCTCGAGAATGAAGGGTGGTGGCACAGATGCTCAATTAGCCAGATTTGCAAGATCAAGTTACACCCTTCGAAGAAAGTAGCCCCTGCTTTGCACGCAGTCAGAGCACGATAGATATCCGCAACAATCATCGGGGCCAGAGTACAGTTTTCTTGTACTATCAGTGTGGTAGCTACTCCGGCAACTTTTATATTAATATGTCCATCTTTCCTCGGGAATACAACAACTCCGAGAAATGCCACCAAAAATGCGAACCTGCGGTGTTCTTCCCATTTCGCCCGGTTGGACTTACAGCATAATCTGTTGGTAGGATCATTGAAACCCCCAACGTGTCCAAACCTATTGTAGATGAAGCTTAAAGAACAAAACCCGTTGGCCAGATCTTCATTATGAACATTCCGGGCAATTTTCAAAGAGTCGAGGAAGCGATGTACTGTCACAGTCCTCGGAGATACCGGGTATTTTCCTTTCAGCGGAACCTCGGTCTTCCCAATGTAAAAGGCAATCTCCTCCAAAATAGGGGTAAGCTCAAAATCTGGAAAATGAAATACGTTGTGTGCCGAATCCCAAAACGAGACCAACGCTCGAATTACGTCACCTCGAGGAACTATTTCGAGTAACCCAGTAAGGCCTTTCAAGTACTTTTTGACCCAATCTTGACCATCGGATCCCATGTCCTGCCACCATAACCTCAGCTCCAAAGGGATTTTATTTAGGGAAAATTGTTCATTCATCATCGTGCTCGTCCTGCACATTTATTAAGGTGATTTTATTTAGAAAAGGAAAAATCTTTTTCAATGCAAGTTTTCAATTTTTGAATGAAAGAAAAGAAAAATGATTTTCGAAGTGGCCATTTTTGCAAAAACAGCCTTCCGTCGTCCTTTCGGAACATTCGGCCATTTCCAAAAATAGCAATCACCTCGATTATTTGAAAAGAAAATCTTTTTGGTCTTTTTCTAAAAGTGTGGTTGGACCCGTTTAAGGGTTGCCTACGTATCCCACCTAATGGCGAGAATCAAACCTGCGTAGTTCGGTCAGATTATTTGACCAATTATTTCAAAAAATGTTCCACCTATTTTTTCAAATTTTCAAATTTTCCATGTACCTATTTTCTACAAATCATTATTTTCCTCTCTCTTTTTCCTTTTTCAACGATTTTTCTATCCTCGGGATTTCCGCCGGTCCGCATAACGATCAAGGACAATAAAATGCAACACATAATATGCTCGGTCTTTTCAATACCGGGTCACCTGTCCTAGACGGACCCAACCCCTGTGTTGAGTCCCCTAAGTCAAATATGATGCAAATAATCGTCCTAGACCTATGTTCAAAATCTTACTGTTTCATGGATTGCTAGACCGTGTACCCGAGCGGACAACTCGAATCGAGGAGGGGGCTACGTACCGGTGACCCGCGGAGTCAATCGGCTTTGTAACTTATCCGGCCTCTGTTTTCTTAATTTAAGGTGACTTTAACGGAAAGGGGAGTCTCAACCAGTAAGCACATCCCCGAGGGAGAAGAGAGAAGGGTTTTCGGCACAGTTTTATATACAGTCCACATAATATCAAAGCGATAAAGCACATAGCATGTTATTCAAATCACATAATGAAGTCAAACAAAAAACGCGAACGGCAGTTCTAAGGAGCTCGAGTTCTTAAACCCTGAAATCGAAATTCGGGGTTGGATCCCCAGCAGAGTCGCCAGAGCTGTCACACCTCCCTTTTTACTACCCCACATACTTAAATGCGTACAAATACACTTGTAGGGTATACCCCGACGCTCAATTACCCGAGACGGATAAAATAACGTAAGGGAAGGAGTTTTTCCAATTTAAGGACAATCGGTTCGGGATTTTATTAGAGATTAATCGGAGTCGCCACTTGGGAATGACAATGGTGTCCCAAGTCACCGGTTAATCCCGAATCCGAGGAATTTTGACTCTTAAAATGTATGCGAAGCAGAGGTCCGGATAAGGAACTCTGTTAACCCGGGAGAAGGTGTTAGGCACTCCCGGATTCCGTGGTTTTAGCACGGTCGCTCCGCTGTCGTTCTTGACTTTTGTTTGACTCGGTTATAGATTTTAATAACACAATATGCTTTTACGTTAAATATCATTTTTAGGAATTTGCGGTATCGCGAAAACACGCCTCGAGTCATACAGCAACCAGTACGCCTATGACTTTTGGTGTATTTCAGCTTTACCGAGATTTGGATTTGAGTCGCACCAAGTGCACACTCGTTCATAGGAAGGTATATTAAAATCGTGCCCTAAAATAACGTCTATCGGCTTTTAAATCTTTTGGGAGAAGCTATGGAATTAGCTATTAGCTTTCCCGGATCTATTTGTGTTTATATCATTACTAAATGGGGGCCCGGTGTTATTCGGGCGAGGCTCGTCCCAATTTTCATTAAAGGGTTCAATACTTGTATCTAACTACATTTTCTACACTTGTTCTTTCCTTAATCGTATTACTAACGCTATAATAATCCAAACCCCTATTCGAATTTCGTTGCTGTTGGGCCTGGTTCTCATTTTGCACTCATTACACCAATCCAGGCCTTGAAAGACCAGATATTTATATGAATTTATGGTCATTAGTCAATTGGCTACTTATCAGTTCGGGCTTGCGCCTAAAATCAAGCCCAGACATAGAATGAAATTATATTGTAAATAGACAAACAAAGATACACGCTTTGATCAATAAGAAATTCTCAAGCATTTTTATTCATATCAGATGTACATAAAATAACAATTCTAAATCAGTAGCTTTTCTGTACAGTCTTGATGAAACTATAAATTACTATTATTTTTACAGCTAAAGACCATATCATTAATTACTGGTTTAAAACTAATGCCAATTCTAAGAGGTCTGTGTGATTACATAAGAGGATTTAGAAATGATTAAACTAACAAACTAAAAATATGAGCTAATTAACTACACGCGTGTAATTGCAATACCAATTTCAATTGGATCTTATACTTAATACTATATCCTCAGTTCTTCCTAATCCCAATTGTTTCAATATCTAATTATCTACCTTTTTACTACTTAATCAGATTTAAGCCTATGTTTATAAATGAACTAAACACCAGTTTAAACAATCATTGAAGGAATTTGAATCTCCAGAACTTGTTATGAATGAACTAATAATTCATAAACAAATAACTAATGTACTATTGAACTGGAGCCACAACGTGAGTGGACCCTTTTAATTAAGACTCTCTGTCAATGTCCCAAACACAATAACGTTAAACAAGAAGGCAATACTTACGAATGCTATTTACTTTTTATTGTCTTGTATTACAGCTACTAAATTAAAATGAATTAAGTGATGTCAAATAAGGAACAATTTTTAAGAACTTTTATGATTAGCATTTGTTATCTGAACATACACATTATACAAGGTAAAAAACCCATCTGGGGGTAGGTATCTCCACTAATAATCTCGCTGACAAGGCCCTATTTGGTGCAGAAGCCCGACTGAGATGAAAGAGCACGACGACCCCATTTTCTAAGGCCTAGGGGTCTCTGTATAGAGTTAAAACCTCTGAATATGCTTGCCAGCTACATGCATAAACCAATGGAAACCAGTGAGTTCTACTGAGAAATTCCAGAAAAATCCTATTGTTCTATTGCTCTTTTATCTCTCAATGCTTTTGTATGAATTTCAGCTTAAGTGTTTTCAGATTATTCTCCAATGGAACCCCCTTTTCAGCTCTTTTGAAGGTGTATTTATAGTTAACCTAAGGCTGAATACTTGGGGAGGAAGTATGGGATTAATCCCACTTCCCCCCTCCTAAAATTATTCATTCTACACTTTGGTCCATATTTCAGTTACTAAAAACCCTTCCAGCATGTGCTTGAAGGTTCCAAAGATTCTCTTTTATGGCCTTTTACTAGTATGACCTTAGGGGTTTGAGATTTTTACAGATTTCCCATTTTTAGGAGACCATTATACCCCTAAATCTCTGCAAAATTGCAGAAATCGGGAGCATGAATGTCCCTATTACCCTCCTAAGTTCTTACTAGTTACTATTTTACCTTTTTAATACCCAATTATGCCCCTAAGGGCACTGCTGATTTACTAGCTTGCCTAGGGCAGATTTTCAGCTTGTTTTGAACTATTTAACTAATAGCCAGCCCTAGCATTAGTATTTAAGGGCTGGCCAGTTTCATTTCTAAGAACTATTTCAAAATTAGCCATTTTTAAGTTAATTCCAGTCAATTAAGACCCATTTATTCCTAATTAAAGCTACTTGCAGGCATAGCCTGTTTTATTGTTATGATTAACCTATTTAAAATTTAGCCAGTCTCAAGTTGAGACTTAGCTTGGGCTATTAAAGCCATATACTGAACAGCTAGGCCCAAAACCTTTACAGGTTTGGCCATTTTGCTGTTCAGGGCTCAATATAGAGCCCGGGCTAGTCTGCATTTGCAGACATAGCCCCTTTGCACAACCAGCCACTGTTTAACAGTGAGCTGTGTGTTAGGGCTCACGGAATTGGTCAACCTTTTGCAAGGTTAACCATTCTTAGGCCAATTATTAAACTTATAACCTAATTAAGATCATTTCAGTGTTTTATCCTATTTAAAAACTAGCCATTTTCATAGAACCTAATGCTAACAGCTATAACCAATTCACCTAGGGTTCAAACAGTGTTAATCAAACAACTACACTCAACCAGAACCAGTAAACTAAATCAGTTTCAAACATGGATTGCATATTAAGACACATAAGATCAAACAAAATGTAATAATCAACCAAAACTCAGAGAAGGCAATTGATATGGTTGAATTTCAGTTGATTAATTCACATTATCTAATTTTATGAGACAAAGTATGAAATCATGCTAATTAAGACTTAATAACTACCAATTCAAGTCACATGAAAGTTTGAACAACTCAGAATCACCAAAGGTTCAGGGCACAAACACATATAAGCATAGATTCTCATGAAACAGTCAACATGGTTCAACTAACCTAAGCAGGGTAATTAGAATTCATTTTTAAGTGCTACCCTAGCTTGATATATGCATGTTAAGAGTGGGGATGGAGAACAGGAAAGCCATGAAGAAGCAAAGAACAACATTCCTAATTCTAGCACAAGTGCATGACAAATGAGATGAAGATGATGACAAGAAGAACATGGAGAAACAGTGAAAAGAGAAACCTAAGTCTATCATATGAGGGTAACATGAAGAGAAACAGACCCCAAATTGGCATACTCATTCATCAAATAAAACATATGAGAGATGATATGACAAGAATACTAGACTTGCACTAAAAATGAACACAAATAAGACCACCAGAATGTGAGCAAAGAAGTGAACCCCAGATTAAAAGCTTTTACCAAGACTAAACACAGAAAGGGAAACAGTAGAGATACTGCAAGCCAACAAAAGGTAATCTAATGCAAAGCTGAGTGACAATTAAACATAGTATCAGAATCAAAACATGCAAGATGACAGAAGGACTACTGAAGATTAACAAGATGAAGTATTCTAATACTAACTAAGGTTATCCAAGTCAAATCTTCAAAAATAGAGAAACAGATCCAAACAAACCAGATAAACCTTAATAACAATGACTAAACGATTAGGCATGTAAGGCATCATGAAGAGAAGAGCAATCATGCTTGTTGAAAACTAACGGATCAATAGCCCCAATACCAATATAGATTCTTAAACTCAGAAGAAACAGAATATATATAGAACCCTAGTGATAGACAGTCAAAACAGGATAATAGAAAGACGATTATAAGCCCTAATACTAAACAGGATCTTGAAAGAACAGAAAAACATGCAAGAATACACAAGATGAAAGATATGGAACAAGAGCTGATGAACAGACAAACTGGAACAAGATACGAAAGATGAGCAAGTTAAACCTAAACTAACAGATGAAACATAAGATATGGAGAATCTACAGAATAGAATAGACATACAGAAACATAAGATGAAAGACAAGAGAACATGAACAAACAGGCAAAGAAATCAAATACATGAACAAACAAGCAAATAAAACGAGTAAAACATGAAGAAGCAGAGAAGGTAAATAAAAAACAGAGAAACAAATTAAGGTCGGGGACTTAGCTTGCGGGGCCTGTCCCCCGAGCTTCCTATTCTCCTTTCTTTTCCTTTTCATTCTCTCAGACTCTCCTAGACTCTCAGGCTCCTTTTTATTCCTTCTTGTTTTCTTTTTCTTATTCTTTTCCAGATTCTTTTTTTCTTTTTCCTTCTCTGTTTTTTTTCTTTCAGGCCTAAAGACGAGGCCTTTTGGGATTCTGGGTTGCAGGAGGTGTTTAAGGGGATGGTAAAGGTGAGGTCTTGATTGGGTGTTGAATTTGGGATCGCCGGAGTTAGGGTTCCGACGACCTTCTTCGGGATATTCGAGAAGTTTGAAGGACATTCGAGGGGAACCAGTGGTATGGGTGGGTAGATCTCGTGGAGAAGAATAGAACGGCATTGGTTTGGAAGCGGTTCTCATACTTTGGTGGTCACCGGTGTAACTCCGGTGACCGGGACTTCGAAGAACGGTGGTATTTTTTGGGTTCTTGGGTAAAGAAGACGGAGAAGAAGAAGATGAAGATGAAGGGAGTGGTAAGAAGAGCCGGCGACCACCGTAGGAGTGGTGGCCGCCATGGCCGGCTAGGGCTTCTGTGAGGATGTTGATGAAGATGAAGAAGGGAAAGGGGAGGCGGGTGATATTAGGGTTATGAAAATGGCTAAAGTGAACCGGCCATTCAGACAAGGCCTTTTTATAGGCCAAACGTCCCAGATAATCTCGACCGTCCATTTGATGGAGATCAACGGTCTGAGAGGGGCGTTACCAAAACGGCGTAGTTTTGTCATTTATGAGACTAAGGTCTCACGCCGTTAGATTAAATCACACAGACGGCTCAGATCAAATCTCCTACAATTAATTAAACCAAATAACTCCCCTAATATTCTCGGCCGTTAGATATACCAAAATGGACGGCCATGATCAAAACGAATAGAAGGCCAGGCGGGCCAAATTACTGGGCTTAGCAGATTGGGCCTCTTAATTCAATCCAATTGGCCCATCTTTATTATACACAAGCTGTATTTTTGTATTTTTGATTTTATTGATTTTTATGCACTTTCTTTTATACTTTTTTTTCTTTTCTTTTATGAAAAATTATAAATCCTAATTTACTACCTACTCTAATTTTCTAGTATTTTTTGGTAATTTTTCTGCTATTTTTTCTAATTTCTACTACTATTTGATGATTTTCTTCTTTAAACTAATTAATTCAAACAAAATAAATTACTTAACCTAATTTTTTTTGATTTTTTCTAATTTCTATTTATTTAAACACATAAAGTATAGCTAATTTCAAACAAAGCAAGTAATTGCACTCAAAAACATATTTATTTTTAATTTTGGAATTATTTGCCCGGTGCAAAAATCATGTGCTCACAGGTCTCATCAGTCTGGACGTGTTAGACTTCCTAGAGGATGCACAGGTAAAATCTAACTAAACGTACCGGTTATTGTTTAATTTAGTGTTACGAATACTAACCATTTGTGTTGTTATTTGATAGTTCATCTGGACACCCTATAGTGAGGAGTTGCTAGCTACCCTGCCAGAATACTGTACTCTAGGCAGGGCTATTTGGAGGACTTCTGTCCCTCTCACATGCCTAGATATAGTGGAGCATCATGCCTCAGAGCGAGTTTATCGTCAGTTTGGCATGCTGCAGCCTATACCGCCTCATCCTTCATGGCATCCCACACATTATGAGAGGGATGATCGTAGCAGGGTGGACGACACCTTTTTAGGCTGGCTCCAGACTCAGCTGGGCATTTGGGATAGACGAGGTGATTTGATCCCACCTCCGCAGCACTATCCTATTGAAGGGTATCTGGCATGGTATCGCACAGTGTCCCGTCTATTTGTCGGCAACCCAGTGCATCAGGTAGATGGGCGGTACGTCTCATACACCGGGAGACACGAGGCTCTGGTAAGTTTTATGTTATATTTAATAATGTACATATAATGTTGTGAGTTAAACCTAGTTTACATTATTTACTTTTGTGCAGGCCATTGGATTGCATACCGTCCACCGTATGGGGCGGGAGATGCAGGATTATGCGCACGATCCAGTGGCCATTATAGATTATGGTCGTCGATTCATGACAGTGGCTGCCGAGACACTAGAGCGTGCCAGATCGGATCAGCGCTTGGCACAGGATGCTGATTATGTTGATCCAGCCACATACCAGCGAGGTCGTGGTATTCCACGACCTGCTGGTGCCAGACGACCTGTTGCCCGACGACCAAGTGCTGCCCGGCGACCTCGTGCTGCCCGAGGACGTGGTGTCCAGCAGGATGCTCCCGATGAGGCCGGTGATGCTCCCGATGATGATGTTGCTGCTGCTATGCCAGGAGGCATGCATGAGACGGACATTCCGTCTTACAGCCTTGGTATATACGACACTGCAGGCCCTTCACAGATGACCCCACATGGTCAATTATTGATCACAGGCTCTGATTTCCAAGCAGCAGATTGGGGTGCATATTACCCTGGCCCATCTACCACTGATGAGGGTGCACCGACCAGAGATATATCCAGTGGCCGCCGTCTGAGTTATGGGAGCTCTTCACATGCTCAGGTATGAGTTTATTACTTCTGAATATGAAATTTCTTTTAACTATGACTTATTTTATTTATTACATTATAATAATCTCCTTGTTCACGCTTCAGTTTACGATGCGGCTGATGACTACATACAGGATCCAGACACTATGATGGTAAGATAATAAAACTGTAAATTATAAATTATTATGTGATTTTATAAACTAATTTTTACTTTATTATGTAGTCTTCTACTGGACCTGACAGTACCACTGTTGCATGTCATCCTGAGCCACATCCAGCTATAAGGAGGAAATTCGATGATGATGATCCTGATAGCGTACCTGGACGGGCGGGGATGCGTCTGAAACCGACGGCTACTTTGAAGCACACACATTGCGGGACACATACAAGATAGTTACTTTTTATCTTGTATATGTTGTAAATAATATTTTTTGTAAAAACAATATTTAATTAAATATATCTATTAATTTTTTTAGTTCATCATTTGTTTTATTATTTTGTTTTTTAGTTCATCATTTGTTTTATTATTTCGTTTATTGTTTCGTATTTAATTATTTCGTCTATTAATACATAATATTTAACTTAAACTTAAATTACTAGAACACAAATACAAACATAACTTAATAAGAATGACAAACATACAAATGAACTAAACACATAGTAGGAATTATTTATTCCACACTTCCATTTACTCTACGTTCTAACCACTTAAACTGTTCAAGCTATTGTTGTTTAATATGACACTTAGCGGGCAATATAAAGATGTTTTTATAATTTGCTCGGGGTGATGAGAAATGCTGTAGAATTTAGGCCGGGTTGGTGTTATACAACGCTACCTATTCAGGCGTTGTACTGTTCAGTGGATTTTACAAAAAAAAAGAACGTTTTTATGTTTTAAAAAAAAAAATAACATATGTATATACAATTATGTGGCGTTGTACACTAACGATAACGACCGTTAGTGTACAACGCCACATAAAGTGGCGTTGTTATTTTTTTTTTTAAAACATAAAAACGTTCTTTTTTTTTGTAAAATTAACAACACTTTGGTTCCGGACTCGCGAAGGAGACTAAGGGAGGGGGTGAGTAGCTAGGGACAAACATGATCACATGGTTCTAAAGTACAAAAAGTAGTTACTGTATAATTTGTTGTTATTGTCTTTTGGAAGTGTCTTCTTTAAAATCTGATTCCTAGGGAGTAGGGAACTAGTTTTTACTGTTTTTACATTTGGATTCTTAATATGGCAAGTTCTTGAAAATAGGCATGCTTTAGCATAAAATTCTCCTATAAAAAATACCACAAATTAAAGAGTTCACTCAAGTTTTCTCCAAACTATTCTTTTCTCCAATCTATTCTTCTCTCCAAAGAAGCCACCTTTTTGCCCATCAGGCAATTCTTGAGTTAATGAGGGAAAAAAACTAGTGTTGTCCTAACTCTTCTTTGGTTTAAAAAGAACTGCATAGTGAATATGCTCTTTTTGAAGGTGAGCTTTTAACGATAAAAGTTATTTTTGTGTGATATATAAGTTACGGATTCGAGTCGTGAAACCATCCACTAATACGTGCAGTAGGGTACACTATCTACATTACATCTCTTGAAATGCGCCTCTTTTCCTAAACTTTGCGTGAATACAGAATATTTTGTGCACCAAATTGTTCTTTTTTTGTGAGGCAGCTCTTTTTATAGGTACACAGACGAGCCATTACTACTAATATGTGCATTAGGGTACGCCTCTGTTAATATTACTCGGTTGATACAGAAATAAATGACTGTGATTATTGGTGATATAGTACACCCTCTGTTTTAATTTAGATAACACATTTTTCTTATTAGTCCGTTTAAAATAGAATGACATATTTTTGCAATTGGAAATAATTTAACTTTAAACTCTTTATTATTACTCATTTTACTTTAAAAGAGAAATTTTTATAACCACATATATGTCATGATCCCACAAAGATTTTATCCCTCAAGCTTTTAAGACCATAACTTTTAAAAGTCCTTTTTTTTTTAAAAAAATTTGTGCCTAATCAAAATAGCTCATCTAAACTGAAAGAGAGTGAGTATACGTTAACTACATGGATCTGTGAAGGATAAAACAAATTAGAAGGCATTATTGCATCAGGAAAAAGAAGGATATATAACAAATTAAAGGCTTTGTTTCTTTAACTTTGACATGCCTGAGATAAGGTTGAGTTGACTGTACTACTAGTCAGTCATCAGAATCAAACATTTTGTAATTCATTTAAAACAATATACCAATGATCTCACTCTACACTTTTTTTTTTTTTTTTCACCTTTTTGTAAATCCTTCTAAGCACAGATAAAGAGAAGAAGGACATTAATTTCTGAACAACTAACCAGTATCATGTCATACAGAGATGTGTCACTATTGATTCAGCTGAGTAAAGTCACCACCAGACACCATACCATGTTCCTTTCAATACCTACTTCCCCACATGTTCAAAATTTATCAATATTCTTATCTGAGGCAACTAATTAAAGGGTCATCATTTGATTTTCTTTTTCTTCCTCCTCTTTATTTAAAGAAGACTATTACATTCAATAGACTGCAGAAAACAGAAAAACAATAATAAAGGTAGTAGGACAATTTTATATATGCTCCCTGTAGGAAGTTATTGCAGAAGTTGAAGACTTTTGCTGCTGATTAATGATCATCAATATGGCCTCATTCAATAAGCATTATCATGAGCTGAAAGTTGTATTCATCTTTGCTCTTTTATGTTATCCTCATGTTACAGGTCAGTTTTACTCTATAGTAAAATATCACTTCTATTTACTTAATCTTTTTACACACCTCATATAAACACACACATAATTTTTAACAAGAAAGAATTAACATGTTTTCTTCTACTAATATTTATCTATGAAGTAAAGGGTAAAAGGAAAAGCAATAACCTAGAAGATCACATTTCTTGATCTTGTTCTTCTTCTTATTTGGTTTATGATCTCTTTGGAAGTAAAGGTAAAGGAGAAGAAAAAGTCAAGAAGCTGTTAAGTTTACTGTCTTAAATGCTCAAAGTGAGAATATAATTAAGTAGAAAAGCAAACAAGATGAAAAAAATATCACAATGAACGTAAAGGGGGAGGAAGAAGAATTTTTTGGTGGTTTTCAACTGATTAAATTTGAAAGAATGGTTAAACATGTTATAGCATGATACTTGTATTATACATTTAGTTTACTAATTCCGAGTTGTAACACTTATTTAGGTGACCTTAATTATGTAAAAACAAATTTCACTATCAAGTGTATGAAAGTCAAACTCTTAATGAACTTCAAAACTAAATACTATCTCCTTTTCAATTTATGTAAACCTATTTAACTGAGCATGAGTTTAAGAAAAATAAAGTTTTTTGGATTTCGTGACCCTAAACAAGTTAAAATGGCCCAGAATATTTGTGTGGTTAAGCTAAATTATTTCCAAATTTAGAAATGGTTGAACGAACCAAAAAGAAAATAGGTTATGGAACAAGTGAGTATGATTAGGAGCAGAACTAGAGCATACCCAGTAGCTTGATGACACGTTCAAAACTTATAAATTCTAAATTTTGATTCCGCGCCTCTGGCTGTAAAATTCTTATTGTAGTTGCTATTTTTAGCTGGATAGGTAACTTAGTAATAATCTAGTAGTGATTACAGATGGTGGAAATGTTTCAAAGTTGGGAAAGGAGACAAGAGGAATGAAAGTAGGATCAAGGCCACCAAGGTGTGAAGGAAAATGCTCGAATTGCAGGCCTTGTGTTGCTACATTAATAGCTCCTGGTCATCAAGTCAAGAAAGTTACCATTTCTGCCTCTAAAGAAGATGGCACTTATTATCTTCTTGCATGGAGATGTAAATGTGCAAATAAGCTTTTCCAACCTTGAAAAACTATTTAGTTTATATATATATATTCAGGTTTTGGCTCATTTAAGTGTGTAGAGTTTCCTGGAATTAATGACCAAATTTAATGTATATATGTCAATATTAATGTTCACTCACAGTCTCAGATTATAGATGTAGGGCTCTACAGAATGCAAAAGAATGTCTACCATATATATTCCATATTAATTAGTAGTATATCACAAGGTAGCACAATGTACAAAATATTTTATATTTATGCAAAGAGTCAAATCATCTAGATATTGATAGATGGTTTTAAATATTACCCTTTTGGTATATGTTAGAGACACTTTCACATTTAGCCTTTAATCTTTTTTAAAAGAAGCAAAACTCGTACGGATGAAGGACCATTTTCTCCAATATTAAAAATTTTAAAGGTCCATTTTCTTGGCTGGACGAAAGGGATATTCAAAAATCTACAAACTCAATGAATGTTATTAGACGAGTCACTAATTGAAAAATAAATATTTTTTAACCTCTGCTATTAGAGTTTAGTCAGCATTTTAAAAATTACTATATATTTAGCTATGTCTAAAACCAAAATACGCAAAATTGAACTTAAAGAACAAAAATAATACAGAGAAACACAATATAGTCATTCTAGCCTGCGCTATACTACTTTAAGCTAATGGCCCAACCTAATGCTTGGATATAAGTTTTTGCAATTCTTTTTTTTTTTTTTTGGAGGGAGGGGGAGGCGTTGTGTGCTCGTTACGTGGAGAAAGAAGGGTTTAAAATATGGGGAAACACCCACGTGCTATATCACTCTGGGACTGCTAATGGCAGGTTGGCCCGTCAGCCCAGAGTGATGTAGCGCATGCTATATGTTGATATATATAGTTATACATCATGTAATTATGAGAGTACCCTTCTAGAAGAAATGTCAGTTAGTGGATTAATTAGGTGGTTAGCATAGTAGGAGGTCATTCAATTAGAAAAACTGTTTAGACTGAGATTATATATTTGTATGTGGATTGTACATTTTACATAGATAAGAAAACACAAATTGCAAAATATCTCTCTATTCACTTACTTCCCTTTTTCTCTCATAGGTGTCATTTTCTCCTTCTTCTTAGACGAGCTTCCGCGACAATAATGGTTGTCGTAATCCGTTTAACATGGTATCATAGCTAGGCTCACAACGATTTATGTCGGTATCTCCGATTCAATTTTCCCAATTTCTCATTCAAATCTCTTCTTTCTCACCAAAACCTAAAAATGGCGATTGATGCACCTCATAACACAACAGGAACTTCACATGCAGGCTCTCAGCAACTCGGTTGTAAGGATCCACTCTATGTGCATTCGTCCAATACACCAGGTGTGGCAATAGTATCACAATTGCTTATTAGAACGGAAGACTACTCGGAGTGGAGTAGATCGATGAAGACATCAATGCTTATGAAAAAATAAAATCAGGTTTATAGATGGATCATGTGCTAGAGAGACTTATATGGCTAATAGCTTTCGATTGCATTGGTGGGAAAGGTACAATACCATTATCCAATCGTGGATGATGAGCTTTGTAGCGCAGAAGCTGGGGAAAGGAATCGTGTATTCATCTAATGCACAAAAGGTATGGGAAGCTTTCAAGGAACGTATTGATAAGGTAAATGCAATAAAAATATATCATATGAACATGGAAATAAGTAGTCTACCACAGGGAATCTCCAATGTGTCGATATATTACTCGAAATTGAACGATATATGGCTAAATTTGAGTTTGTTATACCATATCCTGATTGTGATTATGTAAAATCTAGGTTGTTTATTGATTTCCTATGCCAATAGAAGCTGATGCAATTATGCACCTCAAAGAAGCCAAATTTTAATGATGAATTCCACTCTCACACTTGATCAAGCATAATCCATGATCATATAGGAAAAAAGTCAGAGAATGAGTGGAACTTCAATGTCACGGAGTGGTATTCTGGGAAGTGGACCTATGGAAGGTGCCAGCAGTGCCTTAGCTGCAGCTAACGCAACCAACATAAGGCCTACTCGTAACACTAATCTTTACTGTGACTATTCCCATATGAATGGACACTATTATAAGCTAACTGGATATCCATCTAATTCTAGGTTTAACAACATAAGAAGAGGTGGATTTGAGAACCAAAATCAAATATATGCAGCTCATAATGTGAGCATGACTAATAAAAGGAAAATGCAATTTGAAAACCTGAACAATATAGCATCACCAACTGTGCTAGTGTTTACTTCAGAGCAGTACCAACACATTCTGGAATTGGTGAGCAAGGAAAATGAACCAGATGAATTGGCAAACAAGCTTATATCTAATACTACTCAAAATTATTGGATTATTGACTCCGGAGCTTCAAATAATATGGCTACATCCTTGAACCTGTTATTAATCCTAAGAATGTGCCAAACACCCAACCACCAATTACCAAATGGAAATATCACTAAGGTCATTCATATTGGATCCCGCTCTATAATTCCTACAGAAATTATATTGAACGTGTTATATGTACCTAGCTTTAAGTATAACATCCTCTCTATTTCTAAGTACACCAGAGAATTATAATGCTAACTTAACTTCTATCCTGATTTCTGCATGTTTTAGAACCTCTTCAGTGGCATAGTGAAGGGGATTGGTAGACTTAGGGGTGGCCTATACATTCTTAATCCATTCACACATGTTGTTGCACTCTCTTCAAAATGTGTCCTCTTCAATTCAAAGTCATTCTGATGGTGTGTGGCAACAAAGGCTTGGTCATGATCCATATGTTGTTCCACATAAAGTACCCTCAATAATAGATCATGTGTCCAAATCAACAACTAATACTTATTCTATATGTCCATTAGCTAAACAAGTTAGACTACAATTTCCTATTATAGTAACTAGATCCAATTCTCCATTTAGTCTTGTTCATATGGATGTTTGGGGTCCATAGAAAGTGTCTACATACAATGATTTTAATTACTTCTTACTATTGTCGATGATTACTCCAGAATAACTTGGACATTTCTGTTAAGATTGAAAAGTGATGTAACGACCTGACCGGTTGTTTTGAGCCCTAGCACATCGTTTAGCAGTCTGAGACCATGAGCATCTTCATTTCAGGTATTGTGACTTGTTCGTATGGTCTAAATTTAAATTAAGGAAGATCGGAGTTAAATTTAAATGAAAATTCTCATTTAAGAAGCTTAAAGTTGAAAGAATGGACTAGGATTGGAATTTTCAGTAAATAACCTCGGAATCAGGATCTGAAGGTTCCAGAAGGTTCGTATGATGAATTCAGACTTGGGCGCATGCCCGGATTGGGTTTTGGATAACCCGGGAGAATTTTGGCGCCTATTATGGAAGTTAGCATTTTAGAAGAAATTTCTTAAGTTTGGCTTGGAGTGTATTTTAGTGTTATCGATATCCGTTTAGGATTCTGAGACTGTGAATAGCTCCGTATGTTGATTCTAGATTTGAGAGCGCGATCGGAAGTGAATTCGGAGGTCCGTAGGTCATTTTGGAGCCATTTGGCTAAAGATAGAAATTTGAAGGTTTTTGAGAAGTTTGACCAGAGGTTGACTTTTTGATATCGGGGTCGGAATCCAATTTCGGAAGTTGGAGTAGGTCCGTAGTATCAAATATGACTTGTATACAAAATTTGAGGTTAATCGGACGTGATTTAATAGGTTTAAGCATCAGAAGTAGAAGTTGGAAAGTTCAAAGTTCATAAAGCTTGAATCGCGATGTAATTCATGATTTTGGCATTGTTTGTTATGATTTGAGGCCTCGAGCAAGTCCGTAATGTATTTTGAGATTGGTTGGTGGGTTTGGTTGAGGTCTCGGGAGCCTCAGGGTAAGTTCGGATAGCCAAACGGAGAGTTTTTGGACTTATGAAATTTTAGGCATGCTGCTTCAGGTATTTTCACTTCTGCGGTTTTGGAACCGCAGAAGCGGCTTGGCAGGCGCAGAAGCGGAAAGTGGACGTTTGGCCAGGAACCGCATAAGCAGAATCGCTTCTGCGATGGGTAGACCACATAAGCGATTGGTCGGGAGATTTGAGAGACCAATTAATTTCTAAAAGTAAAGCTAGATGAGGAATTAGTGGCACAGCAAGCTAATACACAAGTAACATAAAGGAATCAATTTCTACTCCCTCCATCTCAAGTAATTTATCGTAATTTATAAAAATAGATATTTCAAATTATTTATCAAATTAGAAGTTTAAGATAAAATAATTATATTTTTATTATATTCTTAATAGTAATTGTTCTTGAAGATAGAGATTATACATAAATAAAATAAATGCTCAATGAAAAAATGTTATACTTAAGACATGAATAAGGGTTAAATAGCCAATAATTTCTTTTAATTAATATTTTCTTTACGTGTGTGTAAAAATATATGATAAATAATTTGAGACACAGAAAATATTAATTAGAAATCAAGAGCCCTTAAATAGGTGAACAATGGTAAACTTATTATTAATATGAAATATTTATTTAAACAAAAAGAATGTAACTCCAATCTAACAAATAACTACTGATCAATATAAAAAATCACACCAATTGGTAAATGACTGTTAACTCATAAACTATTAAGTTCTGAACCATTACTGATATTAGTACTAAAGTTGCACTAATCAATAAACTCGCAGAGTTATTTTATTCAAAGTTAACGACAGTAAACTTTATTGGTGTTTGAACTGGAAAAAAAAAAAGGAAAATTATAACTCACAGAGTTAAAACAATGTATCAAAATTATTCAAAGTCGCAATAACTCACAAAGTTAAACTATGTATCAAAATTATTCAAAGTTGCAAGCCAAAAGCTATATATTTTAAATATAAAATGACTAAAAACAATAACATTGGATCTTTGCTTAATATTAATTATTATGGATGTATTATTTTTGTCTACAACTAAAAAATGCACATTAATCTATCTATCCGTTTATCTTATTTTAATTAAAAGAAATGTGTTACGTAAATTAAAATAGAGGAAGTAATGTTTATATAACTTTTTAAAAATTTAGGATTGTTCGATATAGGTACACGCGCAGAGCGCGTACCCTAAAGCTAGTACATATAAAAATACGTATATATATAATCCCATATTTATTTTGAAAGAGAGCAAGAGAAGCACTGAACTTAAAAAACTAATTACTTATATATTTACAAACAGTGAAATTTAAAAAGAGAGAAAAGTAATGAGTTCAAAATAATAAAGTTTTTAAGTTGATGAAGGAATAAACCTGTTTGAAATTGACTTATGGAGAAGAAGGGAGTTTTATGTTGTAAAAAAGTGATAAATCATTGCTTTTGGTAGAGATAGACTAGCGAAAAAAATTAGGAAAGACTTCTAAGTTAGAGCTTTTAGAAATATTAAAAGTTTACTTTTGAATTTAATATTTTTAATTTCTTTTTAAAGATGTCTCTCGGGCTTACGCCTCAATCGAAAAAATCGTTTCAACCAAAAAACTCGCTCGGACGTACGCCTTGTAGAACTTTCGCCCCACACCTTCACCCCGGGACATTTTTGATTCGCCTTACCCCAAGGCTCACCCTAGGACTCGCCCCAAAAACGCCTTTTAAAACACTAAGTTGAATCTGAATTGGGTTTTGTAGGTATCAACAACTTTTGTTGTTCTGGAATTGTTCTATGACTTATATCTGAAGTCCATTTTGTCAGAAGCAAATTTGATTGAATAATCAGATCATCCAATTCGTCGAAGCAGCTTGTTTGCTTTTTGATCTCTTACATTGTTTAATTTCACAAATGATTATATAACTATAATGTTGTTTCACCAAAATTATATAACTTTATTTTATCACACAAAAGTTATCTAACTATGACTTTTTTTACTAATGTCTAATTTTATTTTTCACACAAAAATCATATAACTATAAAATAATTTACCAAAAAATATAATTATGTTTCTCACACAAAAATCATAAAACTCTTTCTAACTCACAAAAATTATAGTGATTGGGAAATTTAAATTTTCACTAGTATTTTCTTATTTTGTAGATTTTATTTTTTTATTTTCAGCCTAATAAATAATACAACTAAAATAGGAATGACTCAACCCGACCCGACTCACCCTGGTCTATTAATATATATAAATTAAAAGTTGGGTCATTCCTATTTACTAAAAGTGAATTTTTTCCCCATAAAAAATTCAATTCGGCATATATGAGATTCTAATAGAGAAAAATAAATAAATAAAAGGTAAAATTAGAGAGCACTTGAAATAATAATGCTATAAATTTGAATAAAAATCTCGACAAAAAATAAATAATAGAAGTATCATGTTTAGAAGGATTTACTATTCAATTTCAGTATTACCTTAACTTATATATATATGTGTGTATTGGGTCGGGTGGTCCAGGTCGGGTTGACATTTTTATTTTAATTTAGTTATTATTTATTAAGCTGAAAATAAGAAAATAAAAATCTAAAAAATAAGAAAATACTACTGAACATTTATGTGTTCCTATCACTGTGATTTTTGTAAGCTAATAAGTTTTATGATTTGTGTGTGAGAAAACGTAAATATATGCAAAATTATAGTTATGTGATTTTTATGTAAAAAAACAAAGTTATATGGCTTTAGTAAAAAAAAGTCATAGTTATATGAATTTTGTATGAAAAACAAAGTTATATGATATTATTGAAAAAAAGTCATAGTTATATAATTTTTGTGTGAGAAAACATAGTTATATGACTTTAGTGAAAAAATATAAATTATGTGACCATTGGTGAAATTAACCATATTATCTAAGGTTTCATTCATTGTTTAGTAAAAATGGAAAAGAACGTATCTTTATTATGCCTTGAAGTATATGATTTTGATGGTATGATCTACGTATATAAATTGGTTATATTTCAGTTCTAATAGAATTCTTGTTTGGCCGGAACCTATACTGGTTATTGCTTTTTGAGGGGCAGTGGCGGAGCCAGAAACTTCATGAAAGGTGTTCAAAAAAAAAATTGTAGCTAGTGGGAATTAAACTCATGACCTTTATGTAAATTTTGAACACCCTTAACCACTACACTACACTTTTGGATAGTGTTAAGGGTGTTCAAAACTTCATATATATAGAGGTAAAAAAATAAATTTTACCTTATATATACAGTGTAATTTTTCAGCAAAGGGTGTTCGGGTGAACACCCTTACGCCCCCTTAAATCCGCGGGGGGGGGGGGGAAGGGGAAACATGAGTTTGTTATGGTTTCTCAAATCCCGGTTCAAGCTCCATAACTTCACATATCAAACTTCAGGAACAATTCATGGAGTTTGAATATTCAAACTCCTGTGGTACACAATAACAATTTAATTAAAGAATAGATAAAACTTAAAATTAAATAATCCGAAATTCAAATTAGATTCTGAAATTTCTCCGATCAAACTCAACATAAATATGAAACTCTTAAATGAAAAAGCAACTGATACATTTGGGTTGTTAAGTAAGGACACAAGGATTAAAACAAAACGAAATGTGAAAAAATAATATTGAGCTCAAATGCTAAAATTGTCCAAATATATCAATCAAATGTAGGAGAAATACGAGTAATGGAAATCTTTGTTCATAAGAAGACAAAAGAACCACGAAATAAAAGAGAAAAAATAACTACATATAACTAATACAAGCACATTGAAACCAAGGTGCTAAAAAGCTTGAAATTATCATATTCTACTATAAAGATTGAATCTATAAAAGATAAAAAAAAATTTAAAAATCGTCACGTCACTAGAAACACTCATCCCTATCGTTTGCTAAATAGTTTATAAATACCTTTCATCCATTTATCCGTTCAAAATTACACACTTCATCAGTTCTGGTATTAATCGCGAGGGTATTTTTGTTAATAGAATTAATTTCGAATATTTTTTTAAACGGATAGATAGATAAAAAAATACTTATAAACTAATAATTTTGACCCTTTTCGGTTCCTGGAATAAGCAACCATGTCAAAATTCACAAGATTCAAATGAATACACCGAATTTAAACAACAAACTGAAATTTTAAAAGGTAAGATGCGCAGACTTCAGTAAAGTCATGCATAAGAATAACATGATAGAGGCAGATTTTGTATTCAACGTTGCATCATTGATTTCACTTACTTCACGATTTAAAATAAGTGATTTTTTTTGTTTTTTTCTTGTGGTCCAAAATAAGTGATTGTGTCTGATTTTAAGAATGGATTAATTATTTTTTTCCTACATTGTCCATGGAGTAAATAGTGTTGGAATATGTGTTAGAAGTGTTTATGTAATAAAGGTTAATATGATCAATTACATTGCTAATTAATGTTAAAAGGTTGAATTTTTTAATTTGTGTGAATACGCTCAAAAACCACTTATTTTGGACCAGAATGAGTATTAATTAAGGAAAAAATTTTAGAGAAAAGTATATTGAAGAAACAGTGAATTGTTTAATTAGAGAAACTAGTAACTTAACATAATGGGACTCCGAATTTAGGCATTAAATACTTATTAGGGAGCTTTTCATAATGCTTAAGGCTTTACATTAAGGATTTAATAATGCTTAACTCGAGAGGACCGGAGAAAATAGGACCCTTAATAATTAGAAAAAATTACAAGAAAATACACTTGATATAACATCATAACAAAAAATAGCTCATATTTTAAGTTTTATCTTATTTAGCCCATATTGTACATATTTTGAAATCGCTAGCAAATTCAAAATTTACAGAGTTAAATTTGTGTTCTCATAAATTTTACTTTCACTCTCTTTTATTCTCACATCTTCAACATATGCTTCAAAGGGTCATTCGCTATTATTATGTCTTTTATGTGTCATCTGATTGCAATGTAAAAAAATTGAAGGTAGAAGTTCCCATGTGTTTTCTCCCTAATAATTATACTGATTTCACTTTCTCAGCTTACAAACCCTCTAGAAAAAGAAACACGAAAGATTTTTTATTTTTTGGTCAAAAATCAAAATGTGACGACTCGGCCCGTCGTCACGGGAATTACCACCCCGTTATGTTGTAATTACATGTTTTATGCTTTTATATCAGTGTTAGAGTCTATCGGCTGAGTTAGGAGCGAATTGGATTGAAAATGAGGCATATAGCCTTTTTGAAGGGAACTTGAACATGAAAAGTCAACCTGGAGTTGACTATTTAGTTAGAGGGCTCGAAATCAGATTTTGATGATTCGATTAGTTCCGGGAGGTGATTTGTGACTTAGAGGAGCGATCGGAATTGAATTTTGGAGGTCCGGTGTAGAAATAGGCTTGAATTGGCTAAGGTTGAATTTTGGCGAAATTCGAACGATAGGTGAGATTTTGATCCGAGGGTCGAAACGGAATTCCGACAATTTCTGTAGCTTCGTCATGTGATTTTTGATGTGTCCGCAAAGTTTCAGGTCATTCGGACGTCGTTTGGTCGGGTTTTTGATTGAATGTTAGTTTCAGAATTTTTGAAGAAACTTAGGCTTGAATCTGTGTGTAATTGGTGATTTTCATGTTTAGGATGGTGTTTTTATGATTGGAACAAGTTCGTATCGTGTTTTGGAGTATGTTGGTGGTTTTCGTTGGGGTCCGGGGGCCTCGGGATGAATTCGGGGGTCCAAACGGACCAATTTGTGCCAAAGGCACTGCTGTTTTCTGCTGCAATAAGTGCAGAGCTATTTTGCTCTCCGCGATCGCGGAGGTAGCCATGCGATCGCGTAAGGTGTGTTTGTAATGCATCGCGATCGCGATGCCAAGTGTGCGATCGCGTAGGAGAAAAACCTTGAGCTCTGCGATCGCGAAGTGAAGTCTGTGATCGCGTAAGACAGGAATTGGAAGCAGTGCGATCGCGTGGTGCATGTCGCTATCGCGTAGTGTTGTGGGCTAAAGCAGTGCGATCGCGTGAGGATGCCTGCGATCGCGTAGGGTTATTTATCTGAAGCAATGCGATCGCGTGGGTTTTGTCGTGATCGTGTATAGTAAATTTGGAGCCTGGTAAAGTTGTTCAGCGCGATCGCGAGCCTGTGGCTGCGATCGCATAGGGTCGCCTGGCAGTCAGTAGTAAAAGAGTCAAATTTAGCTAAAATAGCTATATTAAAACTAAATTAAATATTTTGCGCTAAAAATATAGAAAATCTCGGGGAGGGTCAAAAATCACGCGTTTACAGTCGGAGGTAAGTTTTGTGGCTTAATTACATCATTTTAACATGAAATCCTTGGTTAATTCTCTGTAAATGAAAGATTAAAGGTGGTTTTGAGCCTTAGGCCTAAAATTGAAGAAAAACACTGATTTGAGTGGGCAAAAAGAGTCCGATTTTGGTAAATTTTATATGCCTAGACTCGTATCGAGATGAGGATTCCGAATATGTGACTTTTGTAATTTTTCGAGAAGCGTATCGAAAGTCGGGTTTTGGCAACTTTGCCATTTTTGGTGTAAATTGAGTTGTTTTGACTGGGTATCGTTCCATTGGTCTAATTTGATATGTATTTACTGTATTTGATCAAATTCTACGCGTGCGGAGCTTGATTCTCGTGGTAAGGGCATCACGGAATAGTCATCGCGTTGTATTGAGGTGAGTAATAGATGTGGGTGATGACCAGCGGGTTCGAAACCCCGGTATACCACTTTGTGACGTTGTATAGCGGCGAGACACGTACTCTCTTGTGAGTGCGGGGTCGATTGTGATTGGGGACTATGGCTTAGTCCGACTTGTTGGTACTGTGTTATGATATTTGGCTATTCCTGAGCCGTCGAACCTCCTTCTCGGATGGTTGCATACTATATTGTGAAATTGGCTACTCTTGAGCCGTTGAACCTCCTCCTTGGATGGTTGAGTATACTTGTGGGCTGTGAGCCAGTTATTGGATCCCGCGAGGATCGTTATCATTGTCTTGTGATATTGACATGCTAGTTTACTACCAGTCCGTAGCTATTTCTGTTATCATGCTATTTTCAATCTCTGGAACTTGATATTACCGTTTTCAACTGAAAAATAATAAAAGATGTTTTCAAAACTACTTTTGAGTCTGCGAGGTTGTATTTTCATATTAGCTGACTGGTAGTGGATCGGGCTGCGCGCTGCAGCGGTATATATGTTGGATCAGATTGCACGCTGCAGTAATATTGTGCTTGGGCTGTAGGAGCCCCTCCGGAGTCTGAACCCCACAGTGAGCACGGGCACCCAAATTGGAATGGGCTATGCGCTGTAGCACTCATTTCATGCATTGCATTGCATTTAGCTACATCTGCTAGCTATTGTACATGTTGTTAATATTGTTGGCTCTCTACTTCTGGTATTGGACTATTATAGGGTATTGGTATAGCTTTACATTGTGCTTTACTGTGGATTTCTTATCTACGCTGTCTTACCCTCGTTTATTACCACTGAGTCTGGCAGTACTCATTTTACTCCATGCACCTTGTGTGCAGATCCAGGTACCTCCCAGCAGACATGATTCGGTAGCCGCTCGGAGGCATTTTGTAGGATATTCGAGGTAGCTGCAGAGTCCGTGGGACCCGATATTCCTTCCTACTGTCTTTTTATTCTGTATTGCTATTTTTTTCCGCACTTGGTATCTTGTAAGACATTATTTCACTTATGTTCATTAGAGGCTCATGACTCTTGACCCTGCGGTCTATGGGAGTTTGTATATTTTGGGACTTGGTTCCCCGTTTTCGATATATGTTCACTGTTGTTTCATGTTTTGATATGCTTAAATGGGATAAAGCGAGCTCCTCGATCCGTCGTTATTATCGATTGGTCAGGCAGGCCTAGCAATGTGCTGGGCGCCATCACGACCGTATTTGGGGTCGTGACAAGTTGGTATCAGAGCCTAGGTTTACTAGGTCTCATGAGTCTTGAGCCGGTTAGTAGAGTCTTGTGGATCGGTACGGGGACGCCTGTACTTATCCTCGGGAGGCTGCGAACCTTTAGAAACACTTCACATTTCTTGGAATTCTTATCGTACGCACTTGATTCAGCTTGAGATATAATTTTTGAAATTCCTTTCGCACGTCTGTGTATGCATCGAGCGCTCAGTAATATAATTGCCTTATGGATTGTGATTTCCTCGAACGAGGGGTAAGATATAATCTTTGTGAGATTCATGTTGGGCCAGTCGGGATGACTTGAGGCTGGACCTTGTTTATGACTTGAGCATCGAGGTGCTAATTTGGTGATTGGTGGTAATAAATAATGTACTGAGGGTTTGAAACCCCGTATTTGCACTATACAGTGCTATGCTGAGATGGAACACGCGTCATGTGACGAGCGTGGAGGTATTGTGATTGAGGATTTGGACTTGATCCTTCCCGATTGATAAATTACTGTGTATAATGACTGAGATTGGGCTTATATCTATGTATTTGGACTAGTAGCCATATTTGGGACCTTGTGCCGATCTGTAGAGTATTAGGGAGGCTTACTAATGGATGAACTGTTAATTGTTCGACTCTTGTCTAATCTGTTTTGTAGCCTCGAGCTATGGGCGTGGTGAATATTTACCATATCTCTTAATTGGAAGGTAAAGTGCCTTATGTGTAGTGGAACGAGTTCAAACTCAGGAAGACTAAAGTGATTATGCTATGTGTATACTGGTGGAAGGTGTTGTGCTGAAATGCTAAATTGGGGCGAAGTAGGTGGGTTGATTCTCATGTGTAATTGAAAGGTAATTGATATGCATTATGATTCGAGCAGGTACAACGCATGTTCATGTAACAATTATGATAATATGATTTGTGTAGTATTGAGACTAATGTGTCGATATGCCTTGTGATGTCTTGTCGAGTTGTGAATGTATTGTAGGATGGTTTTGGTGATTCTCTGGCAGGTGGATAGGCCAATTTACAAAGGAAACTCTGTCGAAATTTTTGGAAAATTTGGGACTTAGAAAAGGTTTTTGTCATCTAAAGAGTGGGCTTAACTGTTGTGTGTGAATGAATGCAAGAATTGCAAAAGAGTTAATATTTCTGATGATTCGAAACTCCGCCGAAGCTTGTAAATGACTTGAGTTTAATCTAACTAGAACATTGTGGCATCATTTGAGTAAGAGTGCTATGAGTGGCTAAAAGTTCGTAGATGTATAGCTCCAGGCCAAGTTGGGGAGGTTGTTATTGATTAATTGATGGCAATATTGTGCGCTATGTTGGTTATGTCTCTAGGTATGATGGGAAATCTTGATAAAGGTTATGATGCTTCGTAGATGTGAAGAAATACTAGGTTGTTTTGAACTGATGTTGGTAATGCATATTTGGTATATAGAAATGAGAAATAGCTAATTGTATTTGTATGTAATCATGTTCTGCGGTGTCAGAGTTCTAGCAAGGCACGAGTAGTTCTATTCAATAAGATAGTTGAATTACAGCTGAACAAGGGTGAATGACGCCCGAGAATTTGTTTACGGTGTTCAAGATTTTGCTTGTAAGAGTCAAGTGTCTTAAGATTGTGCATGTGGCTAAAGACGGTGGTTTCGTTAGAAGAGATCAAGACTTGTATTATATTATGTGAATGATGGGATTCTATGTAACCGTATTGGAAGGTAATGATAACGAATACAAATCGCAAGAAGTTTTTCGAAATAAAGTATTGTAGAATGTGGTTCTTTTGGGAAACATTGAGAGAGTATTCAATGGCCTATAGGTCTTAGACGGTGTGGTCTTACGTACAAGTCTCGTGTGGTAACATGAGTTGATGTATTATGGTGTTACAGTAAGGGCTAATATTAAATAAAAGATGAATCAGAAGGGAAACTGGGTAAATGGAACAACATGTTAATAAACCAAAACGGTATGAGAAGGAATACGATTAATTCCTGGTATATGTTCGAAGTAATGAGTCTCGCAGATATTGTGCAATAAAGCTTTTGAGTGCTGGCAGTTGTGTAACTCGATATGGGAATAAGGACTCAGTCCTGGCAGTTTAACTTATGCAACGTAATTGGAAGAAAGAGTTGTGATGTGTTTTAATGTGGTTTGAGATTGTATTTCCTGTTGGTATGCAAAGCTTGGAATGTGTAATGAGTTTTCTCTATATGGGATCATGAAAGTCCTTGACTAGTTGAGTGCGTCGATGTTTGCGGCGTAGGAAAGGGATAAGAATTTCCATGTTATCTTAGTATGGTATTGTATATGCGATGTGTTATGGAAAAGTTGATAATGGCATATTCAAGGTTTTGGGATCAGTTCATAATATATGGGAAGTCATTAAAATTATTGAGCAGTGCGGGCAGCTGCAGGTGATTTAAGAATCGATCTTTCTGGTGACTAAGGAAAATGGTACAACTATTCTAGTGAATTGGCACGGAATATGGTCCAAAAGGACAAAGTAATGTAAACTGATAATATCTAGTGATATGGTGGTATTCTCTTGTTGGATTGACTGTAATAATTGAGTCGTTGATGGCATAGTGAAATTTCTGAATGGCTTTCGTGGCATGAATGGACGCTTGATGTGTGTTATGTATTCGTACGGTGAAGTATGGAATCAGGCATAGTGATTCATTTGTTATATATGTGTTGGAAACTTGAAGTTCTCGTTAGTCCGCCTATGCAGTGGTTGTATATCATGTGTATCGGCACCGTTTTGTGATTACTGGAAATCGGAAGCCCTAGAGGCTCACTCTTAACTTGATAAGATGAATTCAGAATATGATACTTGATTGTTGACTGGTTCTCAGGAGTCAGATTGTCTAGACTAATGTGATATGGACTATGATGGGATGACACAAATTGCGTAGGCGAGTGCATCAGAGTATGCTCCGGCGAGGTAGTTGTACCTCAGGACCAGCGGACGGCTGGTAGGTATTGCTTTGTCAGTTGGGCATTCGTGGCGGATATCAGTGGGTCACCACAAGTGAAACAAGTCCTCTGCTGCTGAGAATAACGGAGTGGGGGTGCGACGATAGGCTACTGATCTGACACTACAAGAAAAGTGCTAATTCCATGGGAATTTTACGTAGGGATTTTATTCGCAGATAATACCTGCGAATTTTCATGGGAAACATTAGAATTCATAAATTTAAAATATTTTACCTGCGATAAATATTTTCCTAGGAAAATCCCTAGGTAACTTTGGCGCCATTATGCGCCAAAATATTACCTAGGGAATTACTTGCGGAAATAAATCGGCAAGTACATTTTCGCAAGAATATCCGCATGTAAAAAATTTAAAAAATTAAAAAATAAATTGGAAGGAAAATCCCTAGGTAACTCTACATGCGAATTTAGTTGGGGATATTTTCTTGGGATTTACCTAGGGATATTGTTGTTGCGGATTTAGCTGGAGATTTTTTCTTAGAGATTTACCTGGGGATTATCTTAGCTAGGAAATTACTTGGAGATATTATTACTGCAAATCTACTTAGAGATATTTTCTCGGTGATTTACCTGTGAATTTTCTTGCTATGAGAATTACCTAGAGTTTTGGTTGATGTGAATTTAGTAAGAATTGTTTTTCTTGGGATTTACTTATTTGATGGAATTATATGGGGATTATATTATTTTAATTTTTACTAAAAATTTATTTTTGGTAATATAGCTTCGGACTTACCTAGAGATTTTATTACCTAAGAAATTAACTAGAGATTATTCGTGTGGTTTCAAACAAAAATTGTAAAATTGTCGATCCTATATAAAACTTAATGATGTATATAGACGTTTGGATTGGGCATTATAAGTCATTAAGCATAATTTAGTCGGTTATTACTTTTTCAGCAAATTCAGTAACAAAATAATTATCACAAAGCAAATTATTTTAAGAATTAAAAATTTAATATGGTTGGTATAACATATATAATTGAGCTAAGATACAACTATATTTGACATGTTTCAACTAATATCATTGGAAAATATACTAGGTATAACTAAATGATTAATACCTGTTTAAGTATAATTTCTAAGCAAAGAAAAATTATGTTACATTTATAAAAATGTAACTAAGTTTTATTAACGTTCTATCTTGTCATTTTTTCACATGTATTTGATTAGATAAAATTCAACTATACATATTTAAAATGATATAATTTGAGCATTGGAACTTAATATTGATTAATCTTGTAATTCTACTTTCTAACATCATATCTTGATTAAATCCTACTATTATTAAAATAATTTAATCATTTGTATTTTATTAGGATTAGTGAAATAATTCTTACTAATTATCATGTACAATGTATTTAATTCTTGTTAATTAATGTACTTTCAACATAGAAAAAGAAATTAATATGTTATTAGAGAAATAGAAATGAAAAATTGAAAAATAATTAACTAAGGATATCTTAAATTTAAAAGTAATATAAATATAATTTTCTATTACTCGGAAAAGACTGTTTCATTTTATTTATAAAATTCTTAATTAATGCATTAGAAAAAAAGAAAAGAAAAGAGGAGCCCTAGCGAGTCCCACATCGGCCAAGAATTGGGAATGTTTGCACTTTATAAATTGAGCATATCCAGGCTACCTTACAGATAATACTTGAGAAAACGTGAATATGCGGGGAAGGACTACATATACATTTAGTAAAACTACTTAGTAATAATAATTATTAGTAATAATAATTATAGTATTTAGTGATGATTTAGTGATTGGTAAAGTAAAATGATTGGGTGCTAATTGTGTCTCTTGACAGTATGTAGGGGATATATATATATATATATATATATATATATGGCAATTTTAATTTTTCGTCTAAAAATTTCTGGATTTTTTATGGGGATGACTTGCAGCTATTCCCCTAGCAAACTCCGTAAGAAAACTCCAAGTTTCATTAAGTTTTTAAAAAACATTTCCTGTGAATATCTAAAATTTCCTATGGAAAAAATTCGCAGGAAATTTACATGGGAATTTAAAACCTCAGCTAATTTTAATGCGGATTCAAAATCCCCAAGTAAATTACTTGTGGATTTTTAAAATTCGCAGGTAATAATTACCTACGAAGGTTTTTTCATCGGATTTTTTTCGGAAGGAAAATCCGCATGAAACTAAGTTTCCTGCGGATTTTCTTATTTAATCCCCAACAAATTCCCCATGTAATACATGATTTTCTTGTAGTGCTTGAGGCTATATATGTTTACTGTAATGAGCAATTCGACTCGATGTGCATTTACTGTAATGAGCAATTCGACTCGATCTGAATTTCCTTTTGCGAGGGTTTTATATGGATCGGGTGGCACACCGCCACAGGTATGGTATCTGGATCGGGTGGCACGCCGCCACGGGTATGTCATTGGAGCGGGTTGCACGCCGCAATGGAATATTGTGAAAATATAGTTAGTTATATGCTACCTGGTATACAATACTTCCTCGCTTCTGAGGAAAAGTCCGTATTGAGTATCGTTTGGCGAATGGCACATCGCTTGTGTTCTTTCAGGATTTGACAGCATACGTTAATCGTATCACCGCAGGTGTGATTGATTGCTTGAGTTCACACCTAAATATGTGCGTGGCTGACCGTTTTGAGCATGGTGCTTGAGGTGCTCCATGAATAATAGTGTTTGGATAGAATCATAAGTCGTGGCAAGGCCACGTGATATTATGACCTTTCGAGAAGGAGTCAGGTACTCTATTCCTATGATGTGAGACGGGATCTCAGTTCTATGTTATGATGGTACGGAGGAATTGAACTACGACTCTTTTGTTGAGTCAGTTATTATGATTTGAGTATGATCAGGCGTTTCTTATTGGAGCATGTGTTGTGCTCGTCGTGGCTTAGGCCGGTGTTGAGGTGTCATATCACCAGTGTGGTGTGTTATAACTAAAATGATCATTTGAGTCATTAATGAGTGCGAGCATATGTGATTTCAGTTGGTTAGAAAGGTAATATCAAGATTTGGCTCCGAAATCTATTGTGGTGTCAGTTAAAAAGGGAAATGGATTCATAAATGAGTGACCTGAGAGATGGATTCGATATATCGCGTGTTCGGTTTCCGTGGGCAGTATATGAAGGTGTTGGACTAAGACTTTAGCTAACGAAAAAGGTTTTTTCAGTTAGTATTTGGCTATCGTGAGAAATTGTTGTGATTAGAGACTATCGTCTCGAGTGATTGGGTTGTTGATACATCATATGATCTCACCCGGAGTGGTGAGTATGGCTTATTGCAGTGGATTTTAGTGTATCCTGAGTATAGGCATGCGATTAGCAATTGGTATATGATTTCGGAAAGTTCAATGTGCTTTATGGTTCAAGTGGTCTGTGAGATTTCAGCTTGATGGTGATCTATCCTACGATGTGGAGCCTATTGCTATTTTGGGTCGTCAGGTGAGAAAATTGAGGTCCAAGGAGATTGCATCAGTTAAGGTTCAGTGGAGAGGTCGACCCGTGGAGGAGGCCACTTGGGAGATCGAGCGGGAGATGCGGAGCAGATATACTCACTTGTTTGAGACTTCAGGTATGATTCTTGACCCGCTCGAGGTCGAGCGTTTGCTTAAAAGAGGGAGAATGTGATGACCCGGCCCGTCGTCGCGGGAATTACCACCCCGTTATGTTGAAATTGTATGTTTTATGCTTTTATATCCGTGTTAAAGTCTATCGGGTGAGTTAGGAGTGAATTGGATTGAAAATGAGGCATATAGCCTTTGTGAAGGAAATGAACAGGGAAAGTCAACCAGGAGTTGACTATTTAGTTAGAGGGCTCAGAATCGGATTCTGATGATTCGGTTAGTTCTGGGAGGTGATTTGTGACTTAGAGGAGCGATTGGAATTGAATTTGGAGGTCCGGTGTAGAAATAGGCTTGAATTGGCTAAGGTTGAATTTAGGCAAAATCCGAACGATAGATGAGATTTTGATCCAGGGGTCGGAATGGAATTTCGACAATTTCTGTAGCTTCATCATGTGATTTTTGATATGTCCGCAAAGTTTCAGGTCATTCGGACGTCGTTTGGTCGGGTTTTTGATTGAATGTTAGTTTCCGAAGTTTTGAAGAAACTTAGGCTTGAATCCGTGTGTAATTGGTGATTTTGATGTTTAGGATGGTGTTTTTATGATTGGAACAAGTTCGTATCATTGCGATGGAGTATGTTTCTGGTTTTCGTTGGGGTCCCGGGGGCCTCGGGATTAATTCGGGGGTCCAAACGGACCAATTTGTGCCGAAGGCACTACTGTTTTCTGCTGCAATAAGTGCAGAGCTATTTTGCTCTCCGCGATCGCGGAGGTAGCCATGCGATCGTGTAAGGTGTTGTTGTAATGCATCGCGATCGCGATGCCAAGTGCGCGATCGCGTAGGAGGAAAACCTTGAGCTCTGCGATCGCGAAGTGAAGTCTGCGATCGCGTAAGTCAGGAATTGGAAGTAGTGCGATCGCGTGGTGCATGTCGCGATTGCGTAGTGTTGTGGGCTAAAGCAGTGCGATCGCGTAGGGTTATTTATCTGAAGCAATGCGATCGCGTGGGTTTTTTCGCGATCGTGTAGAGTAAATTTGGAGCCTGGTAAAGTTGTTCATCGCGATCGCGAGTCTGTGGCTGCGATCGCATAGGGTCACCTGGCAGTCAGTGAATTAATATAACAGAACAGTTTATTCGCGAACCCCATAACCAAAACCTCCATTTTTGAGTTCTAAGAGAAGGTATTGACGGGAAATTGCTGGAAATTCATCGGGGATTCGTCGGAGGTAAGTTTTGTGGCTTAATTACATCATTTTAACATGAAATCCTTGGCTAATTCTCTCTAAATGAAATATTAAAGGTGGTTTTGAGCCCTATGCCTAAAATTGAAGAAAAATACTAAATTGAGTGGGTAAATGGAGTCCGATTTTCGTAAATTTTATAGCCTAGACTCGTATCGAGATGAGGATTCCGAATATGTGACTTTTGTAATTTTTCGAGAAGTGTACCGAAAGTCGGGTTTTGGCAACTTTGTGAATTTCGGTGTAAATTGAGTTGTTTTGACCAGCTGTAGATGCGTGATTTTGCCCCTACCCGAGATTTTTTATATTTTTAGCGTAAAATATTTAGTTTAGGCCTAATATAGTTATCTTAGCTAATTTTGACTCTTTTTACTTTATTTCTACCTTAAAATGAAAAATAATAAAAATATAGTTTTATTAATATTTTGAAGTCATTTTAAACTGAAAAAATACAAAAATAGTACTTTATATTTTTATTTTTCATATAAAAACTAAAATTATGAAAATAAATAAATAAATAGTTTCATTAACATTTTGTGGTTACTTTAATCTTGAAAAAAAATATATTAAAAAAAATAGTTTTGCTCTAATTATGAGTCTTATAGTTATTTTGCTTACGTAGGATTAATTAATAGCACCGTGTTCTCATTCTCGATTCCGGACAAAGAATAATATTCGGGTTCAAACTACCCGATTTTATAATTTTCGGACCTAGCCCATAATAATCCGAGCCCACCACACGTGGGGGACACGGACAAAACAACCCATACGACACTACACTAACTTGAAGGGGGAGGGATGGGAGAATAATTAAAAAAATGAAAAGACAAACATAAAACAACAAATTGGACAATACATGGTGGGAAAAGAGAATATTACTATTTTGAAAATGGGCACATCACGTTAAAAGGAGGGGGGAGTCTTGTTGAGCATTTAAAAAGAAAAGCGGTAGCTTGGGCAAAAGAAGAGAAAAAAAACAAGGCCTACAGGAAAGCAGCCGCAACTGTGCAAAAAGAAGCTCCTCACGTTGTTCTTCTTCTTCTTCAAGAGGAGAACTCTTCAGCCATGAAATGAACTTAATATTGAGGAGAAGGCAGCCGCAACAGTACAACAATACCCCTCCCATCGTCTATATAGCTCGCCAAGCAGACCATACAATCGTTTTCACCATTCTTCGTCGAAACTCCTCGAGCCACGGCGACCAATCCCACTGTCACGCCAAACACCAGCCCCTCGTCGTCACTGTCCAAACAACCGCCATTACAGCTGCCACCCTCCAGCAACACCAACACCGAATACTCTTTCACGCCCTCATCTCCCTCGCCAAACAACCACCACAACCAGTTTTCCGTCTCACGTCCGCCATTACCACTTTCTTCGTAGCCTTCAAACGAACCAGCAGTAAACACGTCCTCACGGCAGCCAAATAACCAGTCGACCACCATCTTCTCGTCGCCTTCTCCAGTCGAACACCCGGAACAACGTCAAATTTCTTCATCTCCATTTCAATAACGCCAGCCTTTCTGTCGAGTTTCGAAGCTTCCTCGTCGAGGTGGTCCAGATGCTGTAGCTGGACTTCTTGGAATTAAAGTCGAAGGAGCTCAAAACCAGGAGAAACACCTGAAGCTATGGTTGTTCGAGTGTAAAGAGCCAAGTCATGATGCATTTATATTAGGTTTAGTTGCAGCAGGTCTATTAGGAGCAGCTCATATTCTTGCCAATCTCGTCGGAGGGTGCAGCCTCTACTGTACTAGTGATGAGATTCAGAAAGCACCCCCAAGCAGACAATTATCACTCGCTTGTCTTCTTTTCACTTGGTACGTGATAAATTATACTCTATTCGTTTGAAAAAGATTGATATTAATCGATATATTTTAATATTTCCTTAATACTAAACAATTATAGCTACACAAATGTTATGACAGATTTAAGATCACATAGCTCAATAAGTCGTCCTGGGATTGGGGTATTTGATTAACGACTTATTATTAAAAATCTAGTAGGAATACTAATTAGGTTTGTGAGTTTTTCAAATCTTGGATGACTCTTCTAGTGAGTTCAATATTTTGTTATCGGAACTATCTAATAACAATCTTATTAGCTGAAAATTCTTGCTCCAACTTGTTTGGCTAAACTTCCAAATTTTGTTTATTTTATAAAATACTTTTTGTCAAAAAATGTTTTCCCAAAAAAGTATTGTTGGAGAATAGTATGAGTTTAATTAATCAACTTAGAAAGCACTTTAGCTAGATGATTATTAGGACTCTTATTATGCGATAATAACTCTTGTCGATGATAATTAATCTCCGTATCTTTAGTAGATAGTAATAGTTTCCTTTTGCCAAAATAATTTATCTAATACGTGATGTATTTATCATCGGGACGGAGCCAATATACAAGTTACGAATTTGATCGAATTCAGTAATTTTGATTTATTGTTTGCTGGGTTAAGTGACTACAAAGAACCATTTTGAAAAATAACTAAACACTTTTCGGTTCTTGACAGTAGCTTGGTGACATTGAGCTTCATGGAGTCTATTTGATTAGGAACCCGAGTGGGCAAAAATAATTATGAATATCCGCGTTTTGCTTTAGTTGAGTACAATCCTTTGAAATTAGAATAGAGGTGTGCCTTTAGCAAATTTCATGGCACTCGCAAAGTTAATAACGCGTAATTGCTTTAGACGCTTTAGTTTAATAACATTACCATCATAAATACGGGTGCACATTTATGTGACTCAAATCTAAATCTCAACGGAGTCGAAATGTGTCAAAAACAACGGGTGCACTGGTGCGACGTGGTTCAAGATGCATTTTCACGACGTTGCAATTCTTAAAAAAAAAATAAAAGAAATAATAATCATAAGCGGTTAAAAGTTAAAATTTGCACATAGGTCAAATCATATAATAAAATCAGATAAATAAGCCAAATATGATAATTGAGCGACCGTGCTAGAACCACGGAACTTGGGAATGCCTAACACCTTCTCCCGGGTTAACAGAATTCCTTATCCGGATTTCTAGTTCGCGGACCGTAATATAGAGTCAAACCTTTCCTCGATTCGGGATTCGAACCGGTGACTTGGGACACCATAAATTTCCCAAGTGGCGACTCTGAATCTCTTAATAAATGAATCCCATGTCGATTGTCCTTTAATTGGAGAAACTCCTTTACCAAGCCCTTCGCGGGGTGCGGTAGCGCCGAAAGGAGGTGTGACAGCTCTGGCGACTCTGCTGGGGAATATACCTACCCAGAACTTCGGTTCAGGGTTTAAGAATTCGAGCTTAGTTAAATTGTTGTTTTTGTCTATATCTGATTTTATTATATGTTTAATTAATGTGCTATATGTCTACCGCTTTGATACTAGTTGCACTGTATATACAAACTGCTATATGTTTACCGCTTTGATACTATCTGAATTGTATATACAAACTGCACCGAGTCCTTTCTTTCTCTCACCCCCGGGGATGTGCTCACTGGTTGAGACCCCCAATTCTGTTAGTGTCATACCCCGAAATAATAAAGAGGCTCGGAAAGTTTCTAAGCCGGTTGGCCTTTTGGTTCCCGGAAAGGAGCTCCTTCCTCAGCCCGAGTTGTCCGCTTGGGTACACGGTCTAGATCACATACCGAGGTTCTGAGCTTAGAATAACATGACTTCATGCCGGATCCCGAGTAGGAAACGCTTATTTGCATCACGTTGCATTTGACTTAGGGAACTCAACACAGGGGTTGGGTCCGTCTAGGACAGATGACCCGGTAATCAAAGACCGAGCATATTATAGGTTGCATTTATTTATCATGTATTATTATGATGATTGGTTAAATTCCTGAAAACAAAAAAAAATGGAATTTTGGAATAGAAAAATATCAAAAATATTGACGAAATGTTGTCGAAAATTTGAAAATTTGAAAAATAGGAAGAGCAATTTTGTTGAAATAATTGGTCATAAAATAATCTGACCGAACTACGCAGGTTTGATTCTCCCCGTTAGGTGGGATACGTAGGCAACCCTCATCGGGTCCAACCACCCCTTCAAAAAATAAAAAAATAAAAAAATGTCGAAGTTTTAGTTTTCAATAAAATCAAAGTAACGTTGTTTTTGAAAATAGCCGAATGTTCCGAAAGGACACCGGAAGGCTGTTTTTGCAAAAATGACCACTTTGAAGTATTTTCTTTTTCTTTTTGAATAATAGCCTTGAAATATTCCATGTGGAAATGTTGAAAGGCCGTAGCCTCAAAATAAAGTTTGGGATACCACCCTTTTTTTTAAAAACAATAAAAAAAATGTGTGTTTAATTTCGTCAATAAAATCAAAGTGATGCCATTTTGAAAAATAGCCGAATGTTCCGAAAGGACGCCGGAAGGCTGTTTTTGCAAAAATAGCCACTTTGAATCATTGTAAATAATTTTTGGGCACAACCTTGAAATATTTCCTCGCGGAAATGTTGAAAGGTTGTAGCCGCAAAATCAAGTTTGGGTTACCACACCTTTCAAAAAAAAATCAAAAAAATTGTGTGTTTAATTTTGTCAATAAAATCAAAGTGATACCGTTTTTAAAAATAGCCGAATATTCCGAAAGGACGCCGGAAGGCTGTTTTTACAAAAATAGTCACTTTGAGTCATTTTAGATAATTTACGAGCATAGCCTTGAAATATTCCTGGTGAAAATATTGCAAGGCCATAGCCGCAAAATCAAGTTCGGGTTCACACCCCTTTTGCAAAAATAACAAAAAAAATGTCAAATTTTTTATTTTGTTATAAATAAGTCAGGTGGTGCTATTCTTGTTTAAAATAAGCCGAATGTTCCCCAAAAGGACGCCGGAAGGTTATTTTTGCAAGAATAGCCGCTTTGAGTCTTTGTAAACGATTTTTGGGCACATCCTTGAAATATTACCTCGTGGAAATATTGAAAGGCCGTATCCGCAAAATTAAGTTTGAGTCATCACTCAACTTTGCAAAAAATAAAAAAATATATATAAAAAAAATAAAAAAAATAAAACAACATATGGTTTTGCTGCTGAAATGGCCACATTTGGCATTTAAACTTTCTCGGTCTTATGTTGGCCTGTGTCGGAGCTGAACGATGCCCCATGGGCCCTAAGATGAAAAATTTTGAATTTGTAGTCTCTTAAATAAAATTTTGCAAAAAATAGCCGCTTTGTCAAATAAGTCATTACATGGCCAATTTTGTAAAAATAGTCAATTGACATTAGAAACTTCTCGGTCTGATGTTGGCTTATGGCGATGCCGAACGATGCCCCATGAGCCATAGGATGAAATTTTTTTTCAAGTTTATCTTTCTTAAATAAATTTTGCAAAAATAGCCATCTTGCCAAATAAGCCATTACATGGCTAATTTTGTAGAAATAGTCATAATTGACGCTAAAAATATTCTTATTCTTGTAGAAATATCTAGCACAAGGTGTGAAAGTTTTTCATCAGAGTTTGTAGTTGGAGTCGGCTTTTATAATTTTTCTTCAAAAAGAAAAAAAATCAAATAAACATCTCTTTATTTCTTGCATTAATTTGAAAGAACTACGCTCGGTCTGATTCATGCGGGATCATGATACGTAGGCAATCCACATAGGATTCGACCATATCCATAACCAAAAAGAAAAAAAACGGAAAACTACAAAAAGAAAAAAAGAAGAGAAAAAGAGAAAAATGGAAAAAAATAATAACAACAATTAAGAAAATAAAGGAAGGTTTAGGAAGCACATATAGGAGAAGCTGGATGATAGAAAGGTTTAACTGCCTAGGTTCATTGCATCCCTAATGTGCGTTTACCTACCTGTCAAATGGCCTAACGCTAACATGATGACTTCGCTTTGTTGTGTCCATTTCCAGAAAGGTGGTTGGTTGTGGTTCTAAAATAGCTCTTCCCTGTAACACAAAGTCAGAGGACAATGGCAGAGAATCTCAAGACTGAGTGGGTTGACACCGATACCCGACAACAACTGGTTGAACGGAACCACGGGTTAGTAGAAGAAGTCAAAATGCTGAGACAACATGTGGCTGACATGTATCGGGCGTGGATGGATGGAAAAGCACCACCCCGCCACCACCTAGCTTCCTGGACTCTGTCCTTACCCGTACACTGAACCCGATGGCAGATGATCCCTCACATTCTCCATATATACCCACCTATCATAGCTTTTCCAACCACTCGAGTAGCTCAATTACTCGTCCCCCGGCTATGTTTTCACAACGCTACTCCCGTCCCCAACACCACTACTCTCCCCGGGACACCCAAAATCGTACTTCACCTTCCAGGTACCCAGCTCCACAAAAAGCCTACCAACCCTCACGAACATACCGGAAACCCCCTGGGTCAGGTTTCATGCCAAATAAGGCGTTTAGGGAGGAGAGGTTGCTGAAGCGAGAAAAGGATCTTACCCCTATCGGAGAATCCTATGCAAGTCTGCTTGAAAGGTTAAAGCATGTCGGCCTGATTACACCGCTCCCCGAATATACTCCCGATCCACGTGCAAGAAGCTTCGATCCTATTGCACGATGTGCATACCATTCCAATGTTAGAGGGCACGATATTGAGAGTTGTCGTACCTTGAAAAGGAAATAGAAAGAATGATTCAAAAAGGATGGTTGATTGTGATCAATGACGATGACAGGGAGCACACGAATCCTCTGGGGGGTATATTGGCTGAAGCTAAAAATGTTGAAGCAGATGGAAGCCTCAGCAATATTGATGCAGAACTTAGTGGCTAAAATGTTGTGCTTGGTAATTGGGAAGACACTCCATCTTTTGGTCAGCTAGATGGAGCTTTGGTGGTTCGTTTTGTCGTCATTTCTGTTGTCCGAGTTATTTTCAGGGTTTTCTTGTGGTCAAACCCTTTTGTCCTAGCAGTTTGCTTTGGTCTTGCCCAGTTTTGTTTCAGGGCTGTACTATAGTTTGTTTTGCTTGTTTTGTCATTGAACCATTTCGTCATTAGTTTAATGAAGCTTTCGGTCTTTTGTTACTTCCGGTCATTTTATTTGTTTAGTTCTTTTTACACTTTAGATTTGTCTTGTGTTCAAACGCCGAATCTAGTGACACGACATGCGCACACATAATTATGGCTTAATTCTAAAAGTTAATCATTAAGCAATTGGAAGATGATCGGGTCATCTAAAGGAAATAAAAACAATTTGAGACTATTTGGATCCTGAGTCATATGAAACTGGGGCAAGTAAAAAGGAAACAGTCAAAGGCAAGCTGGCCAAAATTGACATGGGGTCGTTCATAATGAGAGTGTTGCCCAACAATGCTTTAAAGATATGACGAATATTAATTGTGTTGTTTACACTTGGCATGTTTTGAAGATTGGAATGACGAAGGCATTTTGTTATGCTATCCAAACACTTTATCCATCGTCAACCCTTTGCGGCTTATTTTAAATTTTTTCATACCCCTCCTTCAGAATTAGTTGCAAAGACTAGAAACACAAGTTTGAAAAGCAAAAGAAGAAAGGGATAAAGAAAAAGTAAAGAAAAAGAAAACAACAAAAAGAGATAAAGAAAAGAAAAAGAAAAATGTATGAAAAAAGAAATTTGAAAAAGAGGAATTGGGAACTACGTTTGACCTGATTCCTCAAAGAGGATACGTAGGCGCTTCACGACTCGGTCATAGTGTAAATAAAGAAATATAAATCCCCAAGTAAGAAACTGGGGCAAAGAAAAATTGTGTTTATTATAAATAAATTTAGGTCTGAAGGTTGTAAATTTTGAACCCAGAACTAATTTGTTTTGAGCCTTTAATACCCTTTCTTTCTAGCACTGTCCAAACCCACATTACGGTCCAAAGAAAGACCTTTTGACCAATTTTCAAAAGAGGCTGAGTTAGGCAAATGAGAGAAGTTTCATCGGGACATAACACTTTGATTCCCGTCAGAAAAGACTCTGATCCGCAACAGAAGAAATATGAGAGAGTCTTAGCGGTAGCACCCCAATCCCCAGCTAAAAGTAATACAAATGAGAGAGTCTTAGCGGTGAAAACCTTCACAGGCACCATAAGGCGATGAAAGCTGAGAGAAAAACCGAAATGAGAGAGGCTTGGTAGTGAAAACCCCTCGGGCACTACAAGTCGAACGGAGATTGAAAATCAGATGGGAAAGTCCCAGGCAAAGAGTACAAAAGGCGGTTTAACGACGGGGGATAGGCTATATGTGCATGTCATGTCCATTAGAGTTGGTATCCACGTTTGATAGGTTTACTTTATAATTTTTCTTTTTAGAGAGTCATCTTCCTTTTTGTCTTTTATGCTATTTCCTTTTATCTTTCTCCTTTTTATCGAAAATTCCCCAATAGAGTCTGTTTGCAAGAAATGACTTGCAAAATTTTCCATCAGCTTTCCAATTACGCAAGACGGGATTTTGATTGGTACACCCAAGTGGTATAAGTCGGGAAGGATCAAGCGCAAGGCCAGCGTCCAGAGGTATATTCCCCAGCAATAGGAAAATGACAAAGGGAGGGATTGTTGTCAATAAGGATATCTCAATAAGGATATCTCAAGGAAGGTTAATGAGACTCAAAGGTTGGGAAATGCCCAGTCCTTAGATATGCCACAAAAGGAGAGATATCCCAGCAGAAAGGTATTTTCGGTGACAAGGGTGAACAAAGAAAATGGTTCACCAGTAAAACATGCAAAGTCTTCACGAAGGGTCACTATCATAGGAATTCGGGTGGTCAGTGGAAAACCACGTGGAAAGGTTCGCGAATAAAGAGTCGACAAGGAAGGCGGGGAAGCAAGAAAGGAGAAACCTATCCCCAGCATGAATATCATCAAATAATAACATCCCCAGCAAGTTCTGATAATGAAACGCAGAGCAGGGAAAGAGGAGGAGAACAATCCCCAGCAGGAGCACCACAACCAGCCACCACATTTTAAAACTAACCAATTTTTCTTTGATTTGAAACAGGGAAGAAGAGGGGTTGTTGGCAGAAAAGCATGCCACAAAGAAGATTCTCAAACTGGGGCAGAAAATTTTCCTCCGTTGTGAAAATTTTCTCGAAACCAAATACCCGGTTGGGGAAAGAAGCAAGACAACGCAAGGAAATGATCTTTGAACCCGATTATCCCCAGCAGCTTTGAAAGAAAGAAAACAACAAGCTGTGATAGAGAAAATTATACCCCCAGCAGACAGGACAAAACGAGGAAGCTTGCGTTCAGAGAAAGGCAAGAAGTCGGTATCATCCCCAGCAGTTCTCGGAAAAATGAAACACTGATTTCGAGATTTCTCCGGGAGCATTATATCCTACAAGTTTTTCAAGGGAGCCAAGCGCGAGTCCCGAATGAGGTTTGGAAAGAGGAAAAAGGAAAAGGGATCCCCCGACAGTGTAATCCCCAGCTGATGACATTTCAATCCCCAGCGATCCCGGGAGAGAATAAAGGTTTTGAAGGAAGTAGAAAAAGAGGAAATAAAGAAGATTTCCCAGCAACATTACCCCAGCAGGTAAGTAATTAGTTCCAAAGATATCCCCAGCAGTCAAGAGAAAAATAACACGACCCAGGAGGAAAGCAATTCCAAAACAAGGTAATTTAGAAGAAAGGATGGCCCAAGAAGCGATGCAGGAAGAAGAAAGTGGTGCAGGAAGCAAAGGAAGGCGGCATGGATGGGATGGAGTTAGTGAGTTGATGTTGAAGTCAGGTGCCCGCCTGAAGAATGGAGTGGCGTTTTAATTTTCAAAAAAAAAAAAGATGTTGTTGAAGTTAGGAGCCCACCTGAAGAGAGGAATGGCTATTTATTTTCTGAGTTGATGTTGAAGTCAGGAGCCCGCCTGAAGAGAGGAATGGCATTTTATTTTCTAAGTTGATGTGGAATTCAGGAGCCCGCTTGAAGAGAGGAATGGCAATTTATTGTTGTTGAGGTCAGGAGCCCGCCTGAAGAATGGAGTGGCGATTTATTTTCAAAAGATGTTGTTGAAGTCAGGAGCCCGCCTGAAGAATGGAGTGGCGATTTATTTTCAAAGGATGTTGTTGAAGTCGGGAGCCCGCCTGAAGAATGGAGTGGCGATTTATTTTCAAAAGATGTTGTTGAAGTCAGGAGCCCGCCTGAAGAATGGAGTGGCGATTTATTTTCAAAGGATGTTGTTGAAGTCGGGAGCCCGCCTGAAGAATGGAGTGGCGATTTATTTTCAAAAGATGTTGTTGAAGTCAGGAGCCCGCCCGAAGAATGGAGTGGCGATTTATTTTCAAAGGATGTTGTTGAAGTCAGGAGCCGCCTGAAGAATGGAGTGGCGATTTATTTTCAAAGGATGTTGTTGAAATCAGGAGCCCGCTTGAAGAATGGAGTGGCGATTTATTTTCAAAAGATGTTGTTGAAGTTAGAAGCCCCCTGAAGAATGGAGTGGCGATTTATTTTCAAAGGATGTTGTTGAAGTCGGGAGCCCGCCTGAAGAGAGGAATGGCGATTTATTTTCAAAAGTTGATGTTTAAGTCAGGAGCCCGCCTGAAGAGAGGAATGGCGATTTATTTTCAAAAGATGTTGTTGAAGTCAGGAGCCCGCCTTAAGAGAGGAATGGTGATTTATTTTCAAAAGATGTTGAAGTCAGGAGCCCGCCTGAAGAGAGGAATGGCGTTTTATTTTCTAAGTTGTTGTTGAAGTCAGGAGCCCGCCTGAAGAGAGGAATGGCGATTTATTTTCAAAAGATGTTGAAGTCAGGAGCCCGCCTGAAGAGAGGAATGGCGATTTATTTTCAAAAGATGTTGAAGTCAGGAGCCCGCCTGAAGAGAAGAATGGCGATTTATTTTCAAAGTTGATGATTGAAGTCAGGGAGCCCGCCTGAAGAATGGAATGGCGATTTATGATTAGAGTTTGTCGTTAGAGTCAGAAGCCCGCCAGAAAAGCAGAACGGCATCTCAGTTTCCAAGATTTGATAAGGATAGTGAACAATCGAAAAGTGGTAGAGTGTAACGGAAATCCCCAGCATGAATCAGAAAAGGAAGGCAACAAGGATCAGAAAAGATAGATTGAGACTTCGAAGGAGAATAGCTCGAAGATCACAAGTAAGGGAATTCACTTCAAAGTGCAATGCAAGTTAGCAACAAAAGAAGCTTGCGACCAGAATGCGAGTCAACAGTCCGAGATGATCAACAGAAGTTAGTCACAATGAAAAAAGGCAAGGAGTTAATCCAAGTGCAGAAGTTGATGAAAGATGTGGTGTGCTCAAGACATGGCCGAGGTCACAAGCACTTCATACCTGGTCTTGATCCGAAAAGCAGCACCTACAACTAGCAAGTATCAAGGTTCAAATTTAGAGTCCGCATGAAGCACCAACCAATACTCAAGATCAAGCTTCAGAAGACTTATAGATAGGAATCTTATAACTAGTGGCTGATAGGCTTAGTTAGTCTTTCTCATGTTTTGATTTTTGATGTAATAGCAGGACCACGGACCGGAACTTCGACGGACCGGAACCTCGACGGAACGGCACCTCGACTGGCTCTCCACCTCGGTTACTCCATATTCTTACTCACTTCGAACTACACGTGGCCTGATTCCTTTATAGCCAAGGATATGTAGGCAGCTCAGATACAAGGGCTCGGTCACATCCTCTTCTTTTTAGTTTAGTCTCTCCGAATAAGGGTCGGGTCAAAACACTTGTCTAGTCGTTCTTTGTCTGATACGTATATGTGCATTATACATGTACAGTTTCTGCTTGTAGATGCGTGATTTTGCCCTACCCGAGATTTTTTATATTTTTAGCGTAAAATATTTAGTTTAGCCCTAATATAGATATCTTAGCTAATTTTGACTCTTTTACTTTATTTCTACCTTAAAATGAAAAATAACAAAAATATAGTTTTATTAATATTTTGAAGTCATTTTAAACTGAAAAAATACAAAAATAGTACTTTATATTTTTATTTTTCATATAAAAACGAAAATTATGAAAATAAATAAATAAATAGTTTCATTAATATTTTGTGGTTACTTTAATCTTGAAAAAAAATATATTAAAAAAAAATAGTTTTGCTCTAATTATGAGTCTTATAGTTATTTTGCTTACGTAGGATTAATTAATAGCACCGTGATCTCACTCTCAATTCCGGACAAAGAATAATATTCGGGTTCAAACTACCCGATTTTATAATTTTCGGACCTAGCCCATAATAATCCGAGCCCACCACACGTGGGGGACACGGACAAAACAACCCATACGACACTACACTAACTTGAAGGGGGAGGGATGGGAGAATAATTAAAAAAATGAAAAGACAAACATAAAACAACAAATTGGACAATACATGGTGGGAAAAGAGAATATTACTATTTTGAAACTAGGCACATCACGTTAAAAGGAGGGGGGAGTCTTGTTGAGCATTTAAAAAGAAAAGTGGCAGCTTGGGCAAAAAAAGAGAAAAAAAACAAGGCCTACAGGAAAGCAGCCGCAACTGTGCAAAAAGAAGCTCCTCACGTTGTTCTTCTTCTTCTTCAAGAGGAGAACTCTTCAGCCATGAAATGAACTTAATATTGAGGAGAAGGCAGCCGCAACAGTACAACAATACCCCTCCCATCGTCTATATAGCTCGCCAAGCAGACCATACAATCGTTTTCACCATTCTTCATCGGAACTCCTCGAGCCACGCCGACCAATCCCACTGTCACGCCAAACACTAGCCCCTCGTCGTCACTGTCCAAACAACCGCCATTACAGCTGCCACCCTCCAGCAACACCAACACCGTATACTCCTTCACGCCCTCATCTCCCTCGCCAAACAACCACCACAACCAGCTTTCCGTCTCACGTCCGCCATTACCACTTTCTTCGTAGCCTTCAAACGAACCAGCAGCAAACACGTCCTCAGCAGCCAGATAACCAGTCGACCACCATCTTCTCGTCGCCTTCTCCAGTCGAACACCCGGAACAACGTCAAATTTCTTCATCTCCATTTCAATAACGCCAGCCTTTCTGTCGAGTTTTGAAGCTTCCTCGTCGAGGTGGTCCAGATGCTGTAGCTGGACTTCTCGGAATTAAAGCCGAAGGAGCTCAAAACCAGGAGAAACACCTGAAGCTATGGTTGTTCGAGTGTAAAGAGCCAAGTCATGATGCATTTATATTAGGTTTAGTTGCAGCAGGTCTATTAGGAGCAGCTCATATTCTTGCCAATCTCGTCGGAGGGTGCAGCCTCTACTGTACTAGTGATGGGATTCAGAAAGCACCCCCAAGCAGACAATTATCACTCGCTTGTCTTCTTTTCACTTGGTACGTGATAAATTATACTCTATTCGTTTGAAAAAGATTGATATTAATCGATATATTTTAATATTTCCTTAATACTAAACAATTATAGCTACACAAATGTTATGACAGATTTAAGATCACATAGCTCAATAAGTCGTCCTGGGATTGGGGTATTTGATTAACGACTTATTATTATAAATCTAGTAGGAATACTAATTAGGTTTGTGAGTTTTTCAAATCTTGGATGACTCTTCTAGTGAGTTCAATATTTTGTTATCGGGACTATCTAATAACAGTCTTATTAGCTGATAATTCTTGCTCCAACTTGTTTGGCTAAACTTCCAAATTTTGTTTATTTTATAAAATACTTTTTGTCAAAAAATGTTTTCCCAAAAAAGTATTGTTGGAGAATAGTATGAGTTTAATTAATCAACTTAGAAAGCACTTTAGCTAGATGATTATTAGGACTCTTATTATGTGATAATAACTCTTGTCGATGATAATTAATCTCCGTATCTTTAGTAGATAGTAATAGTTTCTTTTTGCCAAAATAATTTATCTAATACGTGATGTATTTATCATCGGGACGGAGCCAATATACAAGTTACGAATTTGATCGAATTCAGTAATTTTGATTTATTGTTTGCTGGGTTAAGTGACTACAAAGAACCATTTTGAAAAATAACTAAACACTTTTCGGTTTTTGACAGTAGCTTGGTGACATTGAGCTTCATGGAGTCTATTTGATTAGGAACCCGAGTGGGCAAAAATAATTATGAATATCCGCGTTTTGCTTTAGTTGAGTACAATCCTTTGAAATTAGAATAGAGGTGTGCCTTTAGCAAATTTCATGGCACTCGCAAAGTTAACAACGCGTAATTGCTTTAGACGCTTTAGTTTAATAACATTACCATCATAAATACGGGTGCACATTTATGTGACTCAAATCTAAATCTCAACGGAGTCGAAATGTGTCAAAAACAACGGGTGCACTGGTGCGACGTGGTTCAAGATGCATTTTCACGACGTTGTAATTCTTAAAAAAAAAATAAAAAAAAATAATAATCATAAGCGGTTAAAAGTTAAAATTTGCACATAGGTCAAAGCATATAATAAAATCAGATAAATAAGCCAAATATGATAATTGAGCGACTGTGCTAGAACCACGGAACTTGGGAATGCCTAACACCTTCTCCCGGGTTAACAGAATTCCTTATCCGGATTTCTGGTTCGCAGATTGTTAAATAGAGTCAAACCTTTCCTCGATTCGGGATTCGAACCGGTGACTTGGGACACCATAAAACTCCCAAGTGGCGACTCTGAATCTCTTAATAAATGAATCCCATTTCGATTGTCCTTTAATTGAAGAAACTCCTTTTACCAAGCCCTTCGCGGGGCGCGTTAGCGCCAAAAGGAGGTGTGACAGTATCGTCCATTGGTCTAATTTGATGTGTATTTACTCTATTTGATCAGATTCCACGCGTGCAGAGCTTGATTCTCGTGGCAAGGGCATCGCGGAATAGTCGTCGCGCTGTATTGAGGTGAGTAATAGATGTGGGTGATGACCAGCGGGTTCGAAACCCCGCTATACCACTTTGTGACGCTGTATAGCGGCGAGACACGTACTCTCTTTTGTGTGCGGGGTCGATTGTGATTGGGGACTATGGCTTAGTCTGACTTGTTGGCACTGTGTTATGATATTTGGCTATTCCTGATCAGTCGAACCTCCTTCTCGGATGGTTGCATACTATATTGTGATATTGGCTACTCTTGAGCCATTGAACCTTCTTCTTGGACGGTTGAGTATACTTGTGGGCTGTGAGCCAGTTATTAGATCCCCCGAGGATCATTATGGCGGTGGTAATCATGTTGCAAGTTCATCCAATGTACCTTACTATCAAGCATACCCCTTGTCCTTTATTTTAGTATTATTTGCTGTAATATATGTCTGTATTGTTGTTTGTTTTAATATATATGAAATAAATATATTTCCACAATCATGTTACATCTTATGAAATAAATTTTGTATGGGTTTTAGTAAATATGAGCAAGAATGTTGTATAGGAAAAAAGTAATTTGTTATGAAATAAGTTAAATATGATAAGCATGGTACAATAATATATTTTATCAGATAAATTTAATTTGTAGTCCATCGTCATTATACTATTTTTCATTGATAACCTTGTTTCTTGTCAGGGTCATTTAATATGTTATTCGTGGTATAATACTACGTTTTGTGGATTTGACATGTTCTGCTAAAAAAGCTGAGAAGCACGTGAAAACTCTATTTTAAGTCATGAAAATTGACTATGTAATTTGCAGTATTATACTGCATTTTTGTTTGAAAACTTCTGTAGAATATTCGAGGTAGTTGCAGAGTCCGCAGGACCCGATATTCCTTCCTACTGTCTTTTGATTCTGTATTGCTATTTTTTTCCGCACTTGGTATCTTGTAAGACATTATTTCACTTATGTTCATTAGAGGCTCATGACTCTTGACCCTGCGGTCTATGGGAGTTTGTATATTTTGGGACTTGGTTCCCCGTTTTCGATATATGTTCACTGTTGTTTCATGTTTTGATATGCTTAAATGGGATAAAGCGAGCTCCTAGCTCCGTCGTTATTATCGATTGGTCAGGCAGGCCTAGCAATGTGCTGGGCGCCATCACGACCGTATTTGGGGTCGTGACACAAAATGCCATTTTGTAGATAAAATTCTTGGACTTTCCCAAGTTTGCAAATACTAATTAATTCACAAAATAGCTATAGAGTAGTTTTTGAAATTTTATATTTATATAACTTTTTTTTAAAATCAAGTAAAATACATGTCCAAACACAATTTTACCTTTTAAATTTTTTTTTTTAAGTTTCAACCAAATCTTTAATCAATAATAACTTTGAATAAATCAAGAAACGCACAACCACTCCTCTTAAATTCCTAATCATCATTTATTATTTTTCCATTTTTTTTTAACACCTGAGGAAAATATAAAAAGAGAAATCCATTTTCCCCAAAATATAATTATTCTAAAACCCTCAATAACTTTTCTTATTTCAATCTCACCCCATACTCCCACACTTATTTCTGCCCCACTAGTATTTTCTTTTTC
>JASVEL010007474.1:0-37109 GCA_032618575.1 Nicotiana noctiflora
GCCGGATCGAGGTGGGTAATACTTGTAAATTGTAAGGCCCCGTAAAATTTTTGTGCATAAAACCTAGTAGATGTGGTGTCATGGTCCGAATAATGTGTTAGGAATGCGTAGCCGCGGTTCGGACCCTTGGTAATGATTTAAGTTTCAAAAATGTAGAGAAATAATTTTTCCGAAAAAGTGTCAAATATGCGGTCAAGAATGCGACCGCAGAATCAACATGCGGACCGCATTCCGACCGCAAATCGTTCCAGAGAGTTTCTCAAAATCCGTCAAATGTGCGGTCGATATGCGATCGCATGTCAAATCTGCGGTGCATTTTGCGACCGCAGATCAAACATGCGGACCGCATTCCGGCCGCATTCCTTAACATAAACTTGTAATTTTTGAGGCCATTTTGCGGTCACTTTGCGGACCGCATGTGTGTTCTGCGGTCGCATAGTGACCGCATAATTGACCCCGGCCCAGATTTTTGTAACATTTTGACCCGATCTCTTCTTTAATATAACACACCTCTTCTTCATTTTTATCATATCATCTCACCAAAAATTAGAGAGAGAAGAGAGGGTTTTTAGAGAGAGAAATCTTGCATCTTCAAGGATTGTTCCAATCATTTTAATTCCAAGGGATCCTAGGGCAAGGATTCAACTTCCCCAATATTTTCAAGGTAAAAACCCTAACTATTTTCTTTGATTTTCAGTTTTAATTGGGTAAAGAGAGGTTTGCATATAATAGCTTTTAAAAATAGAATTTTTACACTCATGCATGATTATTGAACTTGATTTCTAGTAAAAAGAAGTGAGTAGAAGTAAGAGTCTTCAAGAACAAGGTTGGCAAGAGTAAGATAGCTTGGGTAAGCATAAAGTAGGAAGTTAATGGAAGAAAACTCATCACCAGGTATGTATGGCTAATTTTGATTCTTGTGAAATCGCCCTTATGTGTAAAATTGTTTGGCATGTGTTGATTTGAGAAATTGTATGTGATTAATTGATGTTGTTGTTGGATATTCAAAGTTGTTGTTGAACTATGAGTGTTGTGGTAAGAAATATGAACCGAAAGGTAAATGAGAGTTGAATTGGGTAAAGAATTTGTGAATAATGATTATGATGGCCTATATGGCACCTTGTGGAAAAGAAATCGAAACACTTGAGAATTGGTTTATTGTGGAAAGAGATGAAACACTTGAATTATGGAAAATTGTTGAATATACATGTGTGAATATTATTGAATGTGGAAACATTGTAACTTGGTTGTGATATTGGCTTGAGAAGTAATTGAGAACATGAAACAATGTGCAAGTTGCTTATTTGAACTTGTTGAAATTGTGTGTAGTACCTTATCTGCTGTTTGAAATTGTTGTGTTTTCAGCTGTAAGGCGGGGTCGTGTCGCGCGCCGCGACGTGGTGAAATAAGGTGTGGGTTGGGGTGATAAGGGTGGCCGAGGTAATAAGGGTGGTCGGGGGCAATAAGGATGGAAAGCGATCGAAATCGCTATTGAAAATTGATACATAAATCAATAATGTGAAATTGTGAAAGGAGACAGCAGGAGAGTTTGCAACCCGTGGGGCACTGATTGCCCCTTTGTTTGACTACTTGTGCTTTACGTGATTGATTGGTTATTGTTAAATTGGTTGATTGTAGAAAGTGCTTTGTGTTGAGAATTATTTGAAATAAGGAAAAATGTGGAAACATGGTTGGCTGGCTTAATTAATTGTTGATGTAATTTAATGGCTTGAGTTTACTTGGGACAAAGTTTGTCCATACATACCAGTACAATTCAAGTGTACTGACGTCCCTTTTGCCGGGGGCGCTACATTCGTGTTATGATTGTAGGTGGATCAGTAGCAGGCACTTCAGCTCATCGGCAGTAGTATCCTTCTCCTTCCACTGCCCGTTTTGGTGAGCCCCTTTCTTCCTCGGGGCACAGTGTGGCTCATGCCACTTTTATTTCAGACTTTCTTTTGGATTTTGTAAGGTATAGCCGGGGCCTTGTTACCGGCAAGTATTGTATTCCCTTTTGTATCCTAGAGGCTCTGTAGACATGTAAACTGTGGGATTGTGGCCTATGTATATGTATGGGGCGTTGTAAATATAAATTATGAATTGTTAGTAAATAAATCACATGGTTATGTTTATGTATTGTGAAATCAGTCTTTATTGGTAAGATAATTGGTTAATGAGAAACAGGCAACACAGGGGTAACGCGTGGGAGTGAAAGGCACCCAGGTCCGCTTGACTGGGGCAACCCGGTCAGGCGCCGGTCATGTCCCTCGATTTGGGGCGTGACAAACTTGGTATCAAAGCATATGGTTTTTAAAGTGTCCTAGGATGTCTCGGAGCCGTGTCTAGTAGTGCCCTTCTTATAGGTGTGTTGTCGACCACATCATATAAGTAGGGGGCTACACGGACATTTAGGAATATTACCCTTCTTCATCACTCCAAATCGTGCGATAAAGCTTGACTATAAGATTGTTTTGTAACCCGTGCGTTGAGATTCAAGGTAAGTTTAAATGCTCTTTCGTCTATTTTATGTAGTGTTGTCATATGTCATGACCAATGGGAAAAGACATGGGTGTTATGGAGATTGCACATGTATCTTGTTGAATAAACTGTATGAATATATATAGTATAAGTACATAGTACTACAAGTATACTTTATTTGGGGAAAGGATTAGAAGTGATTACCCGCACGAAGAGGCATTGATTTGATGATTGATATGTAAGCTTAAATAGCAAGCGTGGTTAGTGTAAGAAGTATATAATTGATCGTAAGGTGTGAAAGAATATTGGTTATATATAAGCATGTGATATATGAGAGAATGACTAAGAGATTAATGGGGAGAATGTAAGTCTCTCATATGAGGTAAAAAGTTATGAAATGAGACTCAATTGGACCCTAGGTGAGAAGACCCTTGTCTTACGAACGTTATAAGGACCCAGAAATGTACGAAGTTGCGTTACACTCATAAAGGATATGCGTGGGGACTTGGAATCCCATACCTACGTGGCTGAATAGGAGAAGGGAACTTATGAGATCAATACTATGGTGACTTAAATTTTCCTAATGGTCGAGTATATATATAAGAGGTATAGATATATGAGGCATATGTTCCTAAGGTTTCTACACTCAAGACTTGTGTCAAGATCCAGGATATTATCCCCATGTGGGAGAGGGAGGACCATCGTGAGGCTACTTAAATACAATGAAACAAGAGCGAGACCATGTAGTTATGATATTTGAATATTTTGGTGAAGACATGAATGGTCTAGAAAAGAGATTAAGGAATGTAAATTCTTCACGCATGGCAATGTGACTGATAGGGTCAACGATTCTAGAAAATAAGAGTATGTTGTAAAGAGACTTTTACTTGTCATAAGGTCGGGAGAAATGGGACCCAAGGAGGTACCATATGTCAAATGTGAAAGATTGTGAGTTCCTAGAATGGGCTAATCATAGATTTGTGATTTAAACAAAGTTTCGGGATATTAAGAAAGCCAAAACGAGTGGGAGAAATGAATGTGTTGCCACAACAACCCAAGATGGTAATTGGGGCTTGATAGAGAGCCTCTAAAGAGCCTTACAAATAGATAAGTGTTAAATGATGTTCAGACGAACACTCCTTGCTACATATGTCCCAATAAGAGTTAAGAGGTGAGCCGGATGGAATACCTAAGGTAAGAGACCACGTAATATATGGAAGAGTGCGTGGCTATTCACTAACTAGGAAGAATGGGGTGAGAAGAAATGGGGAGAAAACCTTTAAATTGAGATGGTCATGGTCATTTAAAACAATTTTTGCATCAGAATGGTGGACTCACCTAAAGCACAAGTGTTAATAAAAGTTATAAGGGATTAACCGCAATGCAACCGACTTGGATGACACTGAATATCAACTAAAGAGGTCTAGAGATAGTTCATGTCTACACACAATGGGAAGCGAGGTTATCGCTGGTGAGGTTGTGGTACTGTAAAATGATTAAACAAGACATAATGATTTTTCAAATTCACAGGAGACAGACAAATGTGTGGAACATTAAAGCTATTAATTATGCACTATCCGCAAAAAAAAGATGGGAATGAAAGGCTCGGAATGGATTGAAAGAGGATGAAAACTCGTGACAGACTAGACGTGTTTGGCATGATAACTCTTAAGCGGCAATATCAGGGAACTTTATTGGTAACTATAACATAGGGAATGAGGCGAGTTACTCGTTGGAGATAGAATTAGGGGGACTAAGCCTTACACTTAAGAGTAAAACCAAAAGTTGTTGTTGAAGGATTGAGGAGGATTTAAAGTTTCAGAGAATACCCTTCTCGGGATAGTGACCCTTCCTAAGTCATATGCATATAAAGGTTGTTGATATACGTTTGAGAGGTGTTTAACCGTAAAGAGGGATGCTAGGAATTTTCACAGCGGAAGTATTGCAATTTCTTAAATTCTACAATGCACATATGGGGAGAAGAGGTTGGTTAAGAAAAGTTAGAGCACAATGTTACCTTACCTTCGATGCAATGGCGTGCAAGTTAGTGTTATTCGGGGTATATGTGCAAATTAGCCAGTGCTATTCATTTGAGACAGGAGGTCATATGAGAAAACTCATTCAGCAATGCCTTGGGTTAAGAATTATGAAGAGTTAGTAGCAATTGTTCACATGGGGTCGTAACCACATCAAGGAAATTATAGTGGAACTCAATTCGTGGAAGGTCTTATGTATGAGGAATATAGTAAGGATGTTCCGCTATCGATGTAAAGTATTAAGGTGAAAGTTATGCCTCCAAGGTTGGTTAGGGTGTGTGTTGATGCAGCACGGAAAGGTTATAGAGTATGCTTTGAGATAACTCAAAAATCACGAGAAGAATTACCCGACACATGATTTGGAGCTTGCGACGGTTGTGTCTGCTTTGAAATATGGCGGTATTATCTTTATGGAGTTCATGTAGATGTGTTTTCAGACCACAAGAGCCTCCAGTATTTGTTCAAGCAGAAGGAGCTAAATCCGAGACAGCGGCGGTGGTTAGAATTGCTCAAGGACTATGAGATGAACATATTGTACCATCCAGGGAAGGCAAATGTGGTAGCCGATGCTCTTAGTCGGAGATCCATGGGTAGTTTGGCTCATTTGGGTATGTATCAGAGACCCCAGTCTCGAGAGGTTTACCAATTAGCCAGTTTGGGGGTTCGTATCTCTACGTCAGACGAGGGGAATGTTTTGGTGCATAATGGAGCAGAATCATCATTGGTCGCGGAAATCAAGGAAAAACAGTTCATGGATCCAGCATTAGTTCGGGTAAAGGAAGCAGTTCTGAATGACAAGACCTCAACATTTGTACACAACAGCAAAGATGGTGTAATGCGGTGTCAAGGCAGATTATGTGTTCCGGACGTGAACGAACTTCGAGAAAAGGTAATGGCAGAGGCACATATTTCCAGATATTTTGTACAACTAGGTTCCACGAAAATGTATCATGACCTTAAGGAGATTTATTGGTGGAACGGTATGAAAAGGGATATAGCAAGCTTTGTAGCTAAATGTCCGAACTGTCAACAAGTGAAGGCCGAGCATCAACGGCCCGGAGGATTAACTCAGCTTATAGAAATACCAAGGTGGAAATGGGAGATGATCAATATGGATTTCATGGTAGGGTTACCTCGCACACAGCGTAAGTTCGATTCAATATGAGTGATAGTAGATCGACTCACCAAATCAGCTCACTTCCTGCCTGTCAAGTCCCCTGATACTGCGGAGCAATATGAAAGATTGTACATCAAAGAGATAGTAAGGCTTCATGGCACTCCACTTTCTATCATCTCGGATCGCGGGGCTCAGTTCACCGCTAACTTTTGGAAGAAGTTTCAGCAAGGTTTGGGAACTCAGGTGAATCTCAGCACAGCTTTCCATCCACAGACCGATGGACAGGCCGAGCGGACCATTCGGACGCTTGAAGATATGTTGCGGGCTTGTGTCTTAGATTTTAAAGGTAATTGGGATGAACACTTGCCACACTGATAGAATTTGCTTACAATAATAGCTATCAAGCTAGCATTCAGATGGCCCCATTTGAGGCATTGTACGGGAGAAGATGTAGATCGCCAATTGGGTGGTTTGAGGCAGGTGAAGCGGAATTGCTAGGGCCAGATATGGTGTACGAAGCTATGGGAAAGGTCAAGGTTATTCAGGAGAGAATGAAAATAGCACAGAGTCGTCAACAGTCCTATGAAGACGTTCGTCGAAGGGATTTGGAGTTTCAAGTCAATGATTGGGTGTTCTTGAGGGTATCTCCTATGAAGGGAGTCATGCGATTCGGAAAGAAAGGGAAATTGAGTCCTAGGTATGTTGGTCCATATCGGATCATTCAAAGGATTGGTCAAGTTGCTTATAGGCTAGAATTGCCTCTTGAGATGTCATCAGTGCACTCAGTATTCCATGTGTCCTTGTTGAAGAAAGTGATTGGAAATCCATCCGCAATCATGTCAGTCGAGGCTATTGAGGTTAATGAAGATTTGCCATATGAAGAAGTTCCAGTTGCCATTCTTGATAGGCAAGTCCGTAAGTTAAGAAATAAGGAAGTTGCCTCTGTTAAAGCATTCTGGCGAAGTCAACAAGTTGAGGAGGCCACATGAGAAGCAGAGAAAGAGATGAAGGAAAAGTACCCCCATTTGTTCGATCAAGCCTAGAAGAAATTAGGTGACCCTCCTACTCCTAGTAGCTGTCATCTTGCCTAAGTTGTTTCCCTCTTAGTATTAGTAAGTCTCCTTTATTTGTAATGAGTTAGATGTGTTGTTACCTTGGGTCACTTGAACCGTTCTTGATAAATGAAAGCCTTATAAAGATTTACGTGTTTAATAAACAACTAATAGTAAGTGTAGATTGGTAATAATTTGTTAAGCGTACATGGTGTGTTAAAATGGTTAAATAAGGTAAGAATTCATTGAAGTGACTAGTTTATGTGCAATTGTAACAATGTGATAGAATATGTGCATTCGTTGAGGTAAGAAGGTGTATACCAGCTGTGAATAGTGTTGTTGTTGTATATTGTTGTTTGGTGATGTGTTTCGGGGGCCCTCTGACAGGTGGATATGTCCATAATACAAAGGAAACTCTGGCGAAATTTTTCTAAAATATAAGAGTTAGTCAAAATTTTGACAGCTTGCATATCATGTCTTTCAAAATTCATTTATTTCAAAATCCTCATTCGAGGACGAATGATCTTAAGGGGGAGGATGTAAGGCCCCGTAAAATTTTTGTGCATAAAACCTAGTAGATGTGGTGTCATGGTCCGAATAATGTGTTAGGAATGCGTAGAATTCTTCGCGGCGAGCTTGCGAGCCGCGGTTCGGACCCTTGGTAATGATTTAAGTTTCAAAAATGTAGAGAAATAATTTTTCCGAAAAAGTGTCAAATATGCGGTCAAGAATGCGACCCCTTCGAATCAAACAAACAAAGAAGGGAATCCCATTGAGTTCTTACGCTTTCATGTTGACGACCCAATTCATTTGGTTACTACAGGGATGCACCCAATTCGGAATATGAACCATAAAAGAAAATACCTATCAAATCGATTGCAAGAATACTAGCTACAATACCTATTATCCAAAGAGGAATCCTTCTAGTAGTATCGGCCATTTACCCCACTTCCCTCCAGATTTCATCAAGTGGTCATGCTAGAGATATAAATAGTCATGGATAATTAAATTATGAGATCCTTTTGAATGAGCTAAGAGAATCTTATTTATTCTCTTTCGTTTTCCTAATTGAAGAAATAAATTGAAAATAAAACAGCAACTACAAAAATGAGTAATAACCCCGGTAGAGATTGGTGCAATTCAATTCAACATTTTATTCGTTTGGGTTTGATTGTGTTGTAGCTCTATAATTTGGATTAAGTCTATCGTTGGATGAACTGCATAACTAATATTGATGCAAAAAAAAGACGTAGCTATAACTTGTGACGACCCGACCCGTCGTCACGAGAGTTACCACCCCGTTGCCCTTTAATTATGTTGTTTCATGTTTTTATAACTGTGTAGAGTCTATTGAGTGAACTGGGATTGATTCTGGTTGAAAATGAGGCATATAGCCTTTTTGAGTGAAGCTTGTTTATGAAAAGTCATCTGGAGTTGACTACGTGGTTAAAGGGCTCGGAATCGAATTATGATGATTCGGTTAGCTCCGGGAGGTCATTTGTGGCTTGAATTGGCTAAGGTTCGGTGTAGTTTTAGGCTTGAATTGTCTAAGGTTGAATTTTGGAGAAATTCGAACGGTAGGTGAGATTTTGATCCAGGAGTCAGAATGGAATTCCGATAGTTGCAGTAGCTCCGTTAGGTGATTTTGGATTTGCCTGCAAATTTTCAGGTCATTCTGACATCGTTTGGTCGGGTTTTTGATTGAATGTTGGTTTCGGAAGTTCTAGATGAAACTTAGGCTAGAATCCACTTTGATTCGATGATTTTCATGTTTAAGGGCGTGTTTTCATGATTGGAACAAGTTTGTATAGTGTTTTGGAGTAGGTTGGTGGTTTTCGTTGGGGTCCCGGGGGCCTCAGGATGAGTTTGGGGTCCAAACGGACCATTTGCCAAAAGAACACTGCTAATCAACTACAATAAAAATGCAGAGATTTTGTTCTTCGCGATCGCGAAGTTCTTCATGCGATCGCGTAAGAGGAAGTTGATGAGCTCTGCTACCGCAAGGATCCGTCTGCGATCACGTAGGGCAATGTTGGAAAGCAATGCAATTGCGTATCCAGTGTCGCGATCGCATAGAGTCAATAAGTTGGTCACCGCAATCGCGGTTGAGTTCACGCGATCGCGTAGAAGGAAATTCGGTCGCCCAGATTTTTGTGCATCGCGATCGCGTGCCAAGGGCAGCGATCACATAGAACATTTTGGAGCCCAGGAAATTTTGTACATCGCGATCACGAGCCAATGGCTGCGATCACATATTGTTAACTGCCTGTCAGTAATATTAAAAACTAGAACAGTATATTCGCAACCCATATACCCAAAACCTCCATTTTTGAGTTCTCGAAGAGAATATTGATGGGAATTGAAGGGGATTTCACCAGGTAATCATCGGAGGTAAGTTTCATGGCCAAAATACGTATTTTTATCTTAGAATCTTCCTCTATTTCACTGAAATTGGGAGAATTAATGGGGGAATTTGCCCTAAGTCTGGGTTATGGTAAAACATTGATTCGAATGGACAAACGGAGTCCCATTTTGATAAAATTTATATGTATGGACTCGTGTTGAGATAAGGAATCCGAATATGTAACTTTTGCAATTTTTCGAGAAGCGCATTGAAAGTCGGCTTTTGGCAACTTTGTGGTTTTTCATGTAATTTGATTGTGTTTGATTGGGTGTTGTTCTGTTAACCTATTTTGATATATTTGTACCGAATTTGGCTAGTTTTGACGTGCGTGGATTCTGGTTCGAGGAGCTAAGGCGTCGCGGAGCTTGGGTTTTCGCCGGATCGAGGTGGGTAATACTTGTAAATTGTAAGGCCCCGTAAAATTTTTGTGCATAAAACCTAGTAGATGTGGTGTCATGGTCCGAATAATGTGTTAGGAATGCGTAGCCGCGGTTCGGACCCTTGGTAATGATTTAAGTTTCAAAAATGTAGAGAAATAATTTTTCCGAAAAAGTGTCAAATATGCGGTCAAGAATGCGACCGCAGAACCAACATGCGGACCGCATTCTGACCGCAAATCGTTCCAGAGAGTTTCTCAAAAATCCGTCAAATGTGCGGTCGATATGCGATCGCATGTCAAATCTGCGGTGCATTTTGCGACCGCAGATCAAACATGCGGACCGCATTCCGGCCGCATTCCTTAACAGAAACTTGTAATTTTTGAGGCCATTTTGCGGTCACTTTGCGGACCGCATGTGTGTTCTGCGGTCGCATAGTGACCGCATAATTGACCCCGGCCCAGATTTTTGTAACATTTTGACCCGATCTCTTCTTTAATATAACACACCTCTTCTTCATTTTTATCATATCATCTCACCAAAAATTAGAGAGAGAAGAGAGGGTTTTTAGAGAGAGAAATCTTGCATCTTCAAGGATTGTTCCAATCATTTTAATTCCAAGGGATCCTAGGGCAAGGATTCAACTTCCCCAATATTTTCAAGGTAAAAACCCTAACTATTTTCTTTGATTTTTAGTTTTAATTGGGTAAAGAGAGGTTTGCATATAATAGCTTTTAAAAATAGAATTTTTACACTCATGCATGATTATTGAACTTGATTTCTAGTAAAAAGAAGTGAGTAGAAGTAAGAGTCTTCAAGAACAAGGTTGGCAAGAGTAAGATAGCTTGGGTAAGCATAAAGTAGGAAGTTAATGGAAGAAAACTCATCACCAGGTATGTATGGCTAATTTTGATTCTTGTGAAATCGCCCTTATGTGTAAAATTGTTTGGCATGTGTTGATTTGAGAAATTGTATGTGATTAATTGATGTTGTTGTTGGATATTCAAAGTTGTTGTTGAACTATGAGTGTTGTGGTAAGAAATATGAACCGAAAGGTAAATGAGAGTTGAATTGGGTAAAGAATTTGTGAATAATGATTATGATGGCCTATATGGCACCTTGTGGAAAAGAAATCGAAACACTTGAGAATTGGTTTATTGTGGAAAGAGATGAAACACTTGAATTATGGAAAATTGTTGAATATACATGTGTGAATATTATTGAATGTGGAAACATTGTAACTTGGTTGTGATATTGGCTTGAGAAGTAATTGAGAACATGAAACAATGTGCAAGTTGCTTATTTGAACTTGTTGAAATTGTGTGTAGTACCTTATCTGCTGTTTGAAATTGTTGTGTTTTCAACTGTAAGGCGGGGTCGTGTCGCGCGCCGCGACGTGGTGAAATAAGGTGTGGGTTGGGGTGATAAGGGTGGCCGAGGTAATAAGGGTGGTCAGGGGCAATAAGGATGGAAAGCGATCGAAATCGCTATTGAAAATTGATACATAAATCAATAATGTGAAATTGTGAAAGGAGACAGCAGGAGAGTTTGCAACTTGTGGGGCACACTGATTGCCCCTTTGTTTGACTACTTGTGCTTTACGTGATTGATTGGTTATTGTTAAATTGGTTGATTGTAGAAAGTGCTTTGTGTTGAGAATTATTTGAAATAAGGAAAAATGTGGAAACATGGTTGGCTGGCTTAATTAATTGTTGATGTAATTTAATGGCTTGAGTTTACTTGGGACAAAGTTTGTCCATACATACCCAGTACAATTCAAGTGTACTGACGTCCCTTTTGCCGGGGGCGCTACATTCGTGTTATGATTGTAGGTGGATTAGTAGCAGGCACTTCAGCTCATCGGCAGTAATATCCTTCTCCTTCCACTGCCCGTTTTGGTGAGCCCCTTTCTTCCTCGGGGCACAGTGTGGCTCATGCCACTTTTATTTCAGACTTTCTTTTGGATTTTGTAAGGTATAGCCGGGGCCTTGTTACCGGCAAGTATTGTATTTCCCTTTTGTATCCTAGAGGCTCTGTAGACATGTAAACTGTGGGATTGTGGCCTATGTATATGTATGGGGCGTTGTAAATATAAATTATGAATTGTTAGTAAATAAATCACATGGTTATGTTTATGTATTGTGAAATCAGTCTTTATTGGTAAGATAATTGGTTAATGAGAAACAGGCAACACAGGGGTAACGCGTGGGAGTGAAAGGCACCCAGGTCCGCTTGACTGGGGCAACCCGGTCAGGCGCCGGTCATGTCCCTCGATTTGGGGCGTGACAGTTATACGTTAGTAAACCACGGACTTGCACATCCTAGTGCTGTATTGAGGTGACTTGCATGCCAGATAACGGGCGTGGGGTAGAGCACCATTGGGGATTGTGACTTGGTCTGTTCTGCTTAATAAATAATAACACCTAATTGGTTGAAATGAAATTGATGCCCTAATAAAGATATTAATTATCATGAATTAGACTTGCACTACTTGAGGTTGTACCCAGGTATTGGTATGATATCATGAAAGAAAGAGAAGTTAAAAATGAAATTTCTAAATAATCTACTCACATATGCCGAAAGAGAATAAAATGATAGTGTATTGAAGTTTAAAGGTAGTTCTGTATTGTGTAGCATGAGATAGTGCTTTGCGTGGTTTTCTTTTCTTCACCATTATTTACTTTTATTACTGCTGAGTTGGAAGTACTCACACCCGACTCCCTGCACCTTGTGTGCAGATCCAAGAACATCACAGTACAACTGATTCTATAGCTGTTCGGGAGTGCATTTGGATAGTCGAGATAGCTGCCAGCGTCCGCAGGACCTGACTCTCCAGTTTATCTGTATTTTTATTCTGTCTATACCACACTTGTGCATAGTTGTATACACTATCACAGTTTATACATTATGGTATAAGCTCATGACTTGTGACTCCTGTTCCGTTGGGAGGTTGTACTGGTTTGGGATGTCTAATCCCGGTGTTTAGGTGTTTCTTTCTAATTATTCTATCATTGTTTATGCTTAAAAGGGGTTAAATGTGAGCTGATAGCTCCGTGTTTCTGTTGATTGGTCGGGATGGCCTAGTAGTGTGCTGGGTGCCATCATCACCGCGTTTGGGGTCGTGACAAGTTGGTATCAAAGCCTAGGTTACTAGGCCTCATAAGTCTTGAGCCGGTTGGTAGAGTATCGTAGATTGGTATGGGGACGCCTGTGCTTATCCTCGGGAGGCTGCAAACCTTTTAGGAAACAATTCACAATCTTGGACTTCTTATCGTGCGTACTTGATTCAGCTTGAGATATAATTCTTGAAATTCCTTCCATACGCCTGTATGCGCACTCGAGCGCGTAGTAATATAATTGCCTTGATGGCTTCTGACTCCCCGATTGAGGGGCGAGATATAATCTCCGTGGTTATATGTTGGGCCAGTCGGGAGGACTTGAGGCCAAATCTTGTCTATGGCTTGAGCACCAATGTGCTAATTCTGCGAGCTGGTATTATGAAGATTATATGACCGGTATTATCCCAAATTGTGGAAACGGTAGCTTGATAAAGGATGAGCTATTAGGTGTTAGACTCTTATTGTGATTCGTTGTGTAGCCCTAGCTATGGGCGTGGTGAATATGTTTATGTCTCTTAGTGGAAAGGTAAAGTGCATTATGTGTGGTAGTATGAGTTCAGACTTAGAAAGATCAAATGTGTTGTGCTATGTGCATTATGATGTTTGTTAGGATGGCTTTGGTGATTCTCTGGCAGGTGGATGGGCCAAATTACAAAGGAAACGCTGCCAAAATTTTTGGAAAATTTGAGACTTAGAAAAGATTTTGTCACCTAAGGAATGGGCTTAACTGTTGTGTGTGTATAAATGCAAGAGCTGCAGAAGAGTTAAGGTCTATGATGATTCGAGTCTCTGTCGATGCTTGTAAATGACTTGTGTTAATCTCACTATAACATTATGGAATCATTTGAGTAAGAATGCTATGCGTGGCTAAAAGTGCTGTGATGTATGGCTCCGAGCCAAGTTGGGGAGGTTGTTATTGATTAACTGATTGCACTCTTGTGTGCTATGTTGGTTCTGTATTTAAGTATGTTGGGAAAATTCTAACAAAGGTTATGGTGCTTCGTACATGTGAAGAAATACTAGGATGTTTTGAACTGCTGTTGGTAAAAAATGTTCGGTGTATAGAAAAAAAAGATAGCTAATTGTATTTGTATGTAATCTTGTTCTACTGTGTCGGAGTTCTAACAAGGCACGAGTGGTTCTGTTTAATAAGACAGTTGAATTACAGCTGAATAAGGGTGAATGACGCCCGAGAATGGTTTTGTAGTGTTCAAGATTTTGCTTGTAACAGTCAGGTGCCTTAAGATTGTGTATGTTGCTAAAGACTGTGGTTTCGTTAGAAGAAATCGAGACTTGTGGTATGTTTTGTTAATCGTGGGATTCTATGTATCCGTATTGGAAAGTAATGATAACAAATTCAAAATCGCAGGAAGTTATTCAAAATGAAATATTGTAGAATGTGGCACTCTTGGGAAATATTAAGAGAGTATTCAGTGGCCTATGGGTCTTAGACCGTGTGGTCTTATGTACGAGTTTTGTGGGGTAACATGAGTTGAGGTATTGTGGTGCTACAGTAAAGACTAATGTTAAATTTAAGATGAATCAGAAAGGAAATTAGGTAAATGGAGCAACTGGTTAATAAACCAAAACGGTATGATTAGGATACGATTAACTCCTGGTAGGTGTTCGAAGTAATGAGTCTTGCAGATATGGTGCAACAAAGCTCTTGAGTGCTGACAGTTGCGTAGCTCGATGTGGGTAAAAGGACTCAGTCCTGACATTTAAACTTATGCAACGAATTGGAAGAAAGAGTTTGTGATGTGTTTTACCATGGTTCGGAAATGAGTATATTTCTTGTCGGTATGGGAAGCATGGAATGTGTAATAATTTTTTCTTCTATATGGGAATTCATTAAAATTCTCAAGCAGCATGGGCAGCTGCAGATAATCTGAGAATCAATCACTCTGGTGATTAATGAAAATGGTACTGCTATTCTAGTGATTTGGGAGAGTATATGGTCAGAAGGGAAATGTAATGTAAACTGATAATATCTAGTGGTATTGTGGTATCCTCTTGTTGGATTGATGGTGATGATTGAGTTGTTGATGGCATAGGAAAATTTCTGAATGGCTTTCGTGGTATAAATGGATGCTTGATGTGTGTTATGTATTCGTACGGCGGAGTGTGGAATCAGGCATAGTGATTCAGGTGTTATTTATATGTTGGAGACTAGAAGTTCTCATAATCCGCCTACGCAGTGGTGGTATATCATGTGTATCAACACCGTTTAGCGGTTGTTGGAAATTGGAAGCACTAGTGGCTCTCTCTCGTTACCTGATATGATGAATTTGAATAATGATATATGATTGGAGACTGGTTGTCATAGTCAGGTTGTCTAGACTAATGTGATATGTACTATGTCAGAAAAATGTCACAAACTGTGTGGCAGAGTGCATCAGATCATGCTCCAGCAGGGTAGATGTACCCTAGGGCCAACGGATGGCTGGTAGGTATTGTTTTGTCAGTTGGGCCTTCGTGGCGGATATTAGTGTAGAGGTAGCTACCATTGATTCAGTTCCGGTATTGAGGGACTTTGTCGGATGCATTTCATGTGGCCGAGCTTTAGGCTATATATGTTTGTTGTAATGAGCAACTTAACCCGATGTGCGTTCCCTTTTGCTAGATTTATGCGTGGATCGGGTGGCACGCCACCACAGGTATAGTATCTGGATCGGGTGGCACGCCGCCACATGTATGGTATCAGGATCGGGTGGCACGCCGCCACAGGTATGGTATCTGGATCGGGTGGCACGCCGCCACGGGTATGTCATTGGAGTGGGTTGCATGCCGCAACAGTGTAATGTGAAAATAGACTTAATTATATGTTACCTTGTATACAATACTTCCTGGCTTCTGAGGAAAAGTCTGTATTGGGTATCGCTTGGCGAATAACACATCGGTTGTGTTCTTTGAGGATTTGATAGCATATATTAATTTTTTCACCGTGGGTGAGATTGATTGCTTGGGTTCAGATCTAGATCTGTGCGTGGCTGACCTTTTTAAGCATGGTGACTTGAGGTGCTTCGTGAGTAATAGTGTTTGGATAGAATCATGAGTCGTGGTAAGACCACGTGATGTTATGACCGTTCGAGAAGGAGTCATGTACTCTATTCCTATGATGTGAGACGGGATCTCAGTTCTATGTTATGATGGTACAGAGAAATTGAATTACAACTCTGTTGTTGGAGTCAATTGTCATGATTTGAGTATGTTCAGATGTTTCTTATTGGAGCCTGTTTTGTGCTTGTCACGGCTTAGGCTGGTGTTGAGGTGTCATATCACCAGTGCCGTGTGTTATAACCGAAATGATCATTTGAGTCATTAATGAGTGTGAGCATATGTGATTTCAGTTGGTTAGAAGGGTAATAGCGAGATTTGGCTCCGAAATCTGTTGTGGTATCAGTTAAAAGGGAAATGGATTCATGAATGGTTCACCTGAGAGATGGGATCGATATATCGCGTGTTCGGTTGCCGTGGGCAGGATATGAAGGTGTTGGAATAAGACTCTACCTAATGAGAAAGGTTTTTCTGCTAGTATTTGGTTATTGTGGCCAATTGTTGTGATTAGGGACCATTGTCTCGAGTGATTAGGGTTGTTTGATACATCATATGATCTCACCCGGAGTGGTGAGTATGGGTCATTACGGTTGGTTCGAGTGTACTCTGAGTATAGATGTGGGATTCGGATTGGTATATGATTTTGGAAAGTGCAATGTGGTTTATGGTGCAGATAGACTATGGAAATTCAGCTATATTATGCTATCGAATTGATGATAGATAGGGTGACGTGGTATCACCCCGAGTATATGCTTGGTAAGATCATTCAACTATTAGATTGCTTTTAGTACAACTCTCGTATGCTCGAGGACGAGCGTTTGACTAAGTTGGGGGGAATGTGATGATCCGACCCGTCGTCATGAGATTTACCACCCCGTTACCCTTTAATTATGTTGTTTCATGTTTCTATACCTGTGTTAGAGTCTATTGAGTGAATTGGGATTGATTCTGGTTGAAAATGAGGCATATAGCCTTTTTGAGTGAAGCCTGTTTACGAAAAGTCAACCTAGAGTTGACTACGTGGTTAGAGGGCTCAGAATCGAATTCTGATGATTCGGTCAGCTCCAAGAGGTCATTTTTGGCTTAGTAGAGCGATCAGAATTGAATTTTGAGGTTCGGTGTAGTTTTAGGCTTCAATTGGCTAAGGTTGAATTTTGGCGAAATCCGAAAGGTAGGTGAGATTTTGATCTGGGAGTCGAAATGGAATTCCGACAGTTGCAGTAGCTCTGTTAGGTGATTTTGGATTTTCTTGCAAATTTTTAGGTCATTCTGACATCGTTTGGTCGGGTTTTTGATTGAATGTTGGTTTCAGAAGTTCTAGATGAAACTTAGGCTTGAATCCGCTTTGATTCGATGATTTCCATGTTTAAGGGCATGTTTTCATGATTGGAATAAGTTTGTATCGTGTTTTGGAGTAGGTTGGTGGTTTTCGTTGGGGTCCCGGGGCTTCGGGATGAGTCCGGGGTCCAAACGGACCATTTTGTGCCGAAAGAACACCGCTGATCAGCTGCAATAAAAATGCAGAGATTTTGTTCTTCGCGATAGCGAAGTTCTTCATGCGAGCGTGTAAGAGGAAGTTGATGAGCTCTGCGATCGCGAGGATCCGTCTGCGATCGCGTAGGGCAATGTTGGAAAGCAATGCGATCGCGTATCGAGTGTCGCGATCACATAGAGTCAATAAGTTGGTCACCGCGATCGCGGTTGATTTCACGCGATCACGTAGAAGGAAATTCGGTCGCCCATATTTTTGTACATTACGATCGTGTGCCAAGGGCCGCGATCGCATAGAATATTTTGGAGCCCAGGAAATTTTGTACATCGCGAGCCAATGGCTGCATCGCATAGTGTTAACTGCATGTCAGTAATATTAAAAACCAGAACAGTATATTCACAACCCATATACCCAAAATCTCCATTTTTGAGTTCTTAGAGAGCATATTGACGGGAATTGAAGGGGATTTCACCGGGTAATCATCGGAGGTAAGTTTTATGGCCAAAATATGTGTCTTAATCTTAGAATCTTCCTCTATTTCACTAAAATTAGGAGAATTAATGGGGAAATTTTTCCCTAAGCCTGGATTATGGTAAAATGTTGATTTTAATGGGCAAACGGAGTCCGATTTTGATAAACTTTATATGTATCGACTCGTGTTAAGGAATCCGAATATGTAACTTTTGCAATTTTTTGAGAAGTGTACCGAAAGTCGGGTTTTGGCAACTTTGTGTTTTTTAAGGTAATTTGATTGTGTACGATTGGGTGTTGTTCCGTTAGCCTATTTTGATATATATGTACTGAATTTGGCTAGTTTTTACGTGCGTGAATGCTGGTTCGAGGAGCTAAGGCGTCGCGGAGCTTGAGTTTTTGGCGGATCGAGGTGGATAATACTTGTAAATGATGTCCTGAATGTTAGTAAACCCCGAACTTGCACATCCTAGTGCTGTATTGAGGTGACTTGCACGCCGGATAACGTGCGTGGGGTAGAGCACCATTGGGGATTGTGACTTGGTCTGTCCCGCGTGATAAATAATAACACCTAATTACTTGAAATGAAATTGACGCCCTAATAAAGATATTAATTATCATGCTTTGGGCTTCGTGCCGATTATCTGAATCCTTTAGTGATTGATATTACTGCCTTGATAATATTGTGCATATTTTTATCTCAACCTAAGGTTTTAAAAATTGTATTGTGCTACTCAGCATATTTATAAGGTTATGAAAAACTTGAACAAGCTCTTAATGACATTTCAAGCTGTGAGCTAATATGATACTGTTGCCCGAGGGGCTTGCTTGATTATTCGTTAGACTGACTGGGGCCGAGGGCCATATGTGAGGGTATGACAATTTATGTGAGCATATTCATATACATGCATAGACCGGACTGCACGCCGCAGTGGTATATGGATCTGGCTGCGCGCCGCAGCAGGTGTGATATTGATATTGCGCTTGGGCTGTAGGAGCCCCTCCGGAGTATGAACACCCACAGTGAGCGCGGGCGCCTTTGCATGGATCAGGTTGTACGCCACAGCGTCATATGCATTGCATGGCACACATACATTGGTTTACTTGTACTATGTGGCATAACATATAACACTCATATATTTTTGGCACACATGCATTATTTGCCTTATTGACCAGATCCCCTGGTGGATATTGTTAAGGAGTGCTGAACCCAAGAGGCTGATTTGAGTGCAGACTTGCACTGTTTGAGGTTGTACCTAGGTATTGGTACGATATCATGAAAGAAAGAGAAGTTAAAAATGAAATTTCTAAATAATCTACTCACATATGCTGAAAGGGAATAAAATGATAGTGTATTGAAGTTTAAAGGTAGTTCTGTATTGTGTAGCATGAGATAGTGCTTTCCGTGGTTTTCTTTTCTTCAGCATTATTTACTTTTATTGCCGCTGATTTGGAAGTGCTCACACCTGGCTCCCTGCACCTTGTGTCCAGATCTAGGTACATCACATCAGAGCTAATTCTATAGCTGTTCGGGAGTGCATTTGGACAGTCCAGGTAGCTGGCAGCGTCCGCAGGACCTGACTCTCCAGTTTATCTGTATTTTTGTTCTGTCTATCCCACACTTGTGCACAATTATATACACTATTGCAGTTTATAAATTCTTGTAGAGGCTCATGACTTGTGACTCCTGTTCCGTTGGGATGTTGTACTGGTTTGGGATGTCTAATCCTGGTGTTCGGGTATTTCTTTCTGATTATTCTATCACTGTTTATGCTTAAAAGAGGTTAAATGTGAGCTGATAGCTCCGTGTTTCTGTTGATTGGTCGGGCTGGCCTAGTAGTGTGCTGGGCACCATCACGACCGGGTTTGGGGTCGTGACATAACTAGACCGTGAACAACCAACCATCGTACATTAAGATTTTGATAGGTTTGATTTATAGTCATTAGGGCCTCCTAAAATGATCTACTAAACTTATCGAGTTGTTCCAAAGGATCAAACCGGCCAGTTATTATCTAAATTCCTTGTTGGCTCTCGATAAAATACTCGTTTGGCCGAGGGCTTCCAAACACATCGTAAGCTAACAGACCAGTAAATGATAATTCACTAAAATTTTATCTTTGTGAGATCGTCAATATTATACCGAGGGCGTCTTTAAAGTATACCGAACAAGAGGTCAATTATTTCAAGATATTTTCCCAGAAAATGATAGTGGGTCCTTTGTCTTGTAGATTAATGTTGTTCAAACTATCTTGAAGCTTTTCATTCTTTTCTAGTTCTCTAACTGACTCCACTTTCACTAAATTTTTACTTTAGCTTCAAAGTTAATTTGATCAGTACTAACAGTGTTCTCTCTACTGCTAACATGTTGAGAAATGAGTTATACGTGCAAGTACAAGTCCTAGTCCAACTATAAATATACATTTTTTGCTCAAACGAAGGATTTCATCGATAAGTTAAGTACGAGCGTGATTTGTTAGAGTTGCTACTACTAGTTACATCAAAAACCATATACATCCAAGTAAGGAAATAAACATAATAGAAAACAGAAAACATAAACAAGAGAAAGTGGGTGGGTGGGGGGGGGGGGGAGGGGTCTTCAAAATAGAGAATCCTAATAGTAGTGATACCAATGGAATCAAAATGGTTAAGTTGTTGGGCGGTTGGATCTTGGATCGTTGACATCTACAGAAGCATGAATCTCTTGGCTTGTAACTGCCACTGGGTTGACCATCAAGTCGTGGGCTCTTTATAAAAGTACAATACCTCCTAAATGACCTATGCTGCAACTTAGATTAGATCAGTGTAGTTGAATTACACGATGAATCTCACTGTGGTCTACCATCCTTGTTTTTATAAGGCGTAGAATGGAAGGATTATTCCGTATGATTAAGAAGAATTAACCTAAAGTCATTCGTCCAACCACTTAGATTAAAGACAGTCGGTGGATATATCGTATATAAATAATTTATATAATTATGTGCATAACCATGTAATCTATGTATACTAATTATGAAAAGTAAACAATGATCCAGCTATTTATGTGTGACGACCCGACCCGTCGTCACGCAAGTTACAGCTTCGTTTTCCCCGTTCTTAGCTACTTTATGCTTCATTATTCGTATCTTATATGCTCAAGTTGGTTCGGAGAGGTTTTGATAGGAAATGAGATACTTAGTCTCTTTACGAAAGATTTGGTTTGAAAATATCAATCGGATATTGACTTATGAGTAGGGGTGGGCATAAAATCCGAAAAACCGAATTCCGAACCGAACCGAATTTATTCGGTATTTCGGTTTCGGTTTTTTTTGGTATTTCGGCCTAATTCGGTATTGTAATTTTGGTATTTCGGTATGGTCCTCAGTATTAAAATTCTAAAATTTCGGTATACCGAAATACCTAATTTTAAAAGACATTTTCGTAATAACCCAGCCCACTGCCCATCGCCCCAGTCCCAACGCCCAAGCCCAAACCTTTCTTTATTTAATTCCCAGCCCCAACCCAACGCCCCAACCCACTCTAAACTCTAATTTCTAAGGGTTAGCTTAGCTTAGTTGGCTATATGAATTATTCCTCTTATCCAATCTTAGTTTTTTTGCAATACTAAACACTTATGTCTATTCAGGAATCAGGATCATGTGTATGCCATGAGTTCAAATAAAATCTCATTTATGCTCTTCTGAACTCACTGTTCTTCTTCTTCTTTTGTTATCGGCTGTTATTAGGGTGCTGGACTTGCTAATTTAGGCAACACATGCTTTCTAAATGCGGTTTTGCAATCTTTCATGCACACAGTGCCTTTGCTTCAGCTCCTTACGTCGAATGATCATACATCGCCATGTGATAGTAAGGATTAACACAGAATTTTCTTTTGTTTTAAGCTGCTTTGAGTTATTTCATTGTATTTGATTGTCTCAAATTCTCTATTCTTTATAGTTCAGAACAGATTTTTCATTCTTTCACAGTGATAGTTTCAGTTGTGCATGTGCACTGTTAGCATTGATTATTCAGCGATTATTAAACCGAAATCGTACCGAAACCGTACCGAACCAAAATAAAAAATACCGAACCGTACCGAAATATTTTGGTACGGTATTTGGTATACACAATTAATAAACCGAATACCGAACCGAAATTCTTAAATACCGAACCGAAATACCGAATGCCCACCCCTAACTATGAGTTAGAGGACTCGATGTGTTTTCCGGTGATTCGGTTAGCTTCGATGGAAGATTTATGACTTAAGAGCGTGATCAGAATTGATTTTGGAGGTCCAGTGTAGAATTAGGCTTGAATTGGCAAAGTTAGTATTTTTGTGAATTGCGGTTGATAGGTGAGATTTTGATTTGAGGGTTGGAATTGTATTTCGAGAGTTGTTATAGCTCTGTTAGGTGATTTAGGATGTGCGTGCAAACGTTTAGGTCATTCGGAGGTGTTTTGGTTGGGTTTTTGATCAAAGGTGTGTTTCGGAAGTTTTAGAAGAACTTAGGCTTGAATCTGATGTAATTTGATAGTTTGGGTGTTGTGTGTGGCATTTTGAAGATTGACGCAAGTTCAAATGATGTTTTAGGATGGGTTGGCACTTTTGATTGAGGTCCCGGGGGTCTCGGGGTGATTACGGATGGCCATCGGGATGAATTTTGGACTTGTGTTATTGCTGAGCTTTGCTGGTTCTCGTACTTCTGCATCTGTGGAAATATGACCGCATATGCAGTTTTGCAGATGCGAAAAGGGGATCACAGGTGCGGATATTGTCTTAGAAGAGGATGATTTTCCGCAGATGTGGACCTAGACCGCAGAAGCAGTCCGTGCATTTAAGAGAATTTCTGCAGAAGCGCATGGTCGACCACGGAAGCGGAGTCCACAGGTACGGATTGTGATTGCAGAAGTGGTTCTTAGCAAATAGTGAAGCATAACATAAGGGGATGAATTTTGCAGAAGCGGAAACCGAAGATGCGGTAATGGGATCACATATGCGAAAAATTGTTTGGGTAGAAGGGTTTCAAAACTTCATTTTGTTCCGCGAGCTAAGGAATTTTTCCTCCATTTTTGAACATCTTTGAGAGCTTTTGCATGAGAATTGAAGGGGATTTCGATTGAGATTGATTGGAGGTGAGTTCTATGACCTATATACATGATTTAATGAACCAAGAAATTCATGAAATTTATCAAAAGGGAAGAACTAGGGCTTGAGTTTTGGTATTTCAAATTGGGTTTTGATGGGTCATTTGAGCTCGGATTTGGGAGTTCTTGATATGCATTGACTCGTGGTGAGATAAGAAATCTGTTGATATAAAATTTTTTGAAATTTGAAAAGTGGGCCTGGGGCTCTGGTTTTGAAAAATTCATGATTTTTGATGTGTTTTGATTCTTTTCGATTGAGTTATGTTCCCTTAGCCTATTGTGATATATTCGTTATGGTATTGATCAGATTCAATGTGTGAGGATGCCGATTTGTGAGGCAAGGGCATAGCAAGCTAGGATTTTGGTCGGCTTATAATGATAGTAAGTGATATCCTGAAGGTTTGAAACCCCGAATTTGCACAACGTAGTGCTATATTGAGGTGAAACACGCGCTTTATGACGAGCGAATGGTTATTTACTACTGGGGATTGTGACTTCGTCCATCCCGATTGATATTTTTACCATGTATTTAACTGAGATGTGTTTGTTATCAACATGATTTGGGCTTCTTGCCATATTTTGGGTTTCATGCCGACTACTTGAGTCCTTCGTGGATTTTTCACCCTTTCCTTACTATTTGATATACTACTTGAGCTCCATCCTGTTGATTATAATGTTTCACAAACTCAACCACTTTAATTGAATTTTGAGATTTAAACGATATTTCCACTGTTGTTTGGGCTGAGCACAACTATTTTATTGACGCCCGAGGGGCTTATGATGTTTTCTGGACTAAGTGAGGTCGAGGGCCTAAGATACATTTATATATGTCATGAGGTGACTCGAGTGACATGGGGAGGCTTTTAGTCCTTGTGAGTGTTGTGAGGAGGCTTTCAGGCCTTGTGAGTGATGTGATGAAGCTTTTAGGCCTTATGAGTGATTTGAGAAGGCTTTCAGGCCTTATGTTGATATTGCGCTTGGGCTGTGAGGGGCCCCTCCAGAGTCTGCACACCCACAGTGAGTGCGGCTACCCATATGATCTTAGAGTAAGCTTGAGGGACTGATATTATGTTAAGTGATACTGAGCCCGAGGGGCTGATACTATTCTGAGCGATTGCTACTAGGCCGAGGGGAAGATTTTTACTCTCTATCAACTTGTTGTTTTACCTAATTTACCAGTTTCTTTAAGGAGATTTCATTGATTCTTTACTGTTTTTACTGTTACTGCATGATATAGAATTGCCTTGTGTATTTATGTGTATTCATGCCTTCGGTTATTATTTATTATTATTACTCACTGGGTCGGAGTACTCACATTACTCCTTGCACCATGTGTGCAGATTTAGGCATAGCAGAGTTCGCACCTAAGCACTGATTCATTCCAGACTAGGCAGCGAGTTGGAGTTACGAGGTAGTTGTTCACATCCGCATCCCCTTGTCTCCATTTTCCTCTATCATTTATGTTTAAGACAATTGTATCTGATATCATACTTTGTAGACTTATAGGAAACTCTATAGAAGCTCATGACTTGTGACACCTGATTTGGGCTGTGTTGGGTTGGTATCCCTTAATGTTATTGATGTTTCCGCATTATTGGCTATATTAAGCATGTGTTAGAACTTTTAATGGTAATTAATTACTTTAAAAGAGGTGTTTGCGTTAATCTGGCTGGCGTCATCTTCACAAGAGGCTCCACCATGACCAGGTATGGGAATTGGGTTGTGACAAGTTGGTATCAAAGTTTAGGTTACTGGTTCTCACGAGTCATGAGCTGGTTTAGTAGAGTCTCACAGATCGGAATGGAGACGTCTATACTTATCCTCGGGAGGCTGAACAACCTTTAGAAATACTTCACATTCTTGAAATTCTTGTCGTGCAAACTTGTTGATCCGAGTACTAAATTTCTCTTTATTTTATCCTCTCATAGATGGTGAGGAAACGAGCTGCCGGATGTGACAAACGACCACCAGTACCACCCACTGAGGCCACCAGAGGACATGGATGCCGTTGTGGTCGTATCAGAGGTAGAGCAACAGGGGAAGCACCTGTTGATCCTCCAGTTGCCCCAGCTCAGGACCAGGATCCAGCAGCACCAGTTCAGGAACAAGCTGTGCCATCATGATTCCGGGTCTTCATGAGACTTTGGCTCAAATTTTGACAATTTGTAATGGCTTGGCTCAAGTAGTATCGGCCACCACAACAGAAGCAACTTTGTAGGCTGGGGGAGGCAATCAGACCCCCACTTCTCGCACACCTAAGTAGGTAGTTCATGGATTATAGACTCTAGAGGTACCTCCAACTCAGCCAGTTACACCAATGCAGGACTTCAGGGTTCCATCTATGCTCATCGATTACTAATAGTACTAGTTTGAAAGGCTCGTTGGAATTGATCCGCTACAGGATTAACATTATACACAATATAAGCACCCGAAGTACTAAACAGAATAGGTATTAGCTTGGTAATGGTTGGAGTAGCAAACTTGGATTCGAAAAGAATCTCATTTTTTGGTAGTACGAAGGGGGAATCCGAATCCGATTTTTTGAGGAACGTATTGAGAGAGAATTGGATTTGGTTAGATAATGTGTGGTTGGTAAATGATAATAGGTGAATTTGACTATAATTATGCCCTAAATAATAACACTTTGTTGTTGAATTAATGTTGTTTATGATGACAAAATGCTTTGATTAGTGTTTATTGGTATGTTATAGGTACATATGATACATTGGATGCTAAAAGGAGCTATTTTGGAGTCACATGTTGAAGAAAAGGCCAAGTGAAGAGTTGAAGTGATGTAAGCTTGAAGAATCAGAGAAAAATCAGAAGTACTGTTCATCCGCGGTTCACTCGCGATCACGGATGAACCGCGAAAAAACAAGCTCTCTGAACTTTTCGGAAGAATCAGAGGACTGCTCTGTTTGCGATTCGCCCGCGGCCGCGGACGAACCGCGGAAGGCGCTGCAGAATGTTTCCTAGTGTTGTACAAATTCAATTTTTAAGCCCTAAAACCTCTATATAAACCCCTAGTTCACCCAATAGAGGCAAGTTGTGTATTTTTCACTACTTTTGCAAGACAATTTGTAAGAGAGAACTCTCTCAACTCATTCCTTTATTTTATATCAAGTATTTATTTTATGAATTCAATTATTATTCTTGTTTCTTTGAGCATGAGTAGCTAAATCATTTTCTAAGGTTTTGATGGAACCTATTGAGTGATGAATTTATTGTTTATGTGATTACAAATTGTTAGCTAGATTTTTTCAACTTCATTCTTGTTGTAGTTAATTGGTAGGATCCCCAATTAGCCGGTGCCTATTTAGTGTGCATAACTTGGAAAAGAGTGCATATTTAGGTTTATTGTTGAACAACACCACACCTAGGTTATTGGAGGAATCTATAACTTTAGGCGTAAAGACGGGGTTAGGAATAACGAAGTCTTGGGTGCAATCTTAAGTGAACTATTCAAATTAAAGCTAGCTAGGGTAGCTCGGGAGAGTGCACTAGTAAATTATTGTAATTGCTCGGGAGAGGGTTACGATACAAATAACGTTCATGATTGATAGAATATATTAACAATTTGTATGAGCATAACGATAAGGGATTCCATCAATAAGGGAAATCAATACCTTAGTCTTTCTCCATATTATTTTAACCAACATTCAATTCTTTCTTTTTAGCCTTTTTAATTCTTGCAAAGGTAGTAGTTCGAAAATCTACAAACATATACTCAAAATTTTGGGAACTTGATTCGGAAGTGTTCTTGGGTTGTGAATGTTGTAATTGGTAGGTTAATTCCCTGTGGGATCGATCTTGGACTTATTATACCGGGTTATATTGACTACGACCGTTGCTTGGACGTGAATCAATTTTGGCGTCGTTGCCGGGGACTTAACGGAATTATCAATTGCCATTGACAGAACTTCAAGATTCTTATGTAGTCAGGTTCTTTCTATAATTTACGTTGAATATTTTGACGGTTGTTGATTTGGGTACTCAGGTGCATGCCTAGAAAATCTGCAAGGACTGGAGAACTTATTGAAGGACTCTCAGACCCCGAGTAAACTTTCCGGGCACGTAACAAGGCTATCAAACAAACTCAGCAATCTCAACAACCCATGAAACTAGACTTCGACATGGGTGACGTAAACGAACTAAACCAGCAAGCCGGGTTAAATATGCAAGAGGCGCAGGAGGCACAGGAAGGTGTACTATATGACTGGGCACAACCCACAGCGGATAATCTGGCAACTGCCATCGTTGTGCCAGCAATTCAAGATGAGTCCTTCCAGATTACTAACAACATGCTACACTTGTTGCAAAACAAGGGATTATTCTCTGGGTCTCAGGTTGAAGATCCACAGTAGCACCTGAAGAACTTTCTCTCGATATACAAGACACAAAGGCAACCGAATGTGACTCCGAAAGCCATCAGACTATTGCTCTTTCCGTTCTCAATTACAGGAGCTGCACAGGTATGGCTAAACTCACTCCCCATAAACTCTATTGCAACTTGGGATGAGTTAGTCAAGCAATTCCACAACAAGTTTCATCCACCTAACAAGACAGCTCAACAAATTGATGAGATTGTGAGCTTCAAGCAGAAACCAATGGAGACATTACATGAAACTTGGGGCAGATTCAAGGGTATGCTTGTTATGTGTCCTCACCATGGGATTCCGGAGAAGATGTTGGTCAAAGGTTCTACATGGGGCTTTCAGATAGTATGAAGAAATCCTCAATTTAGCTGTTTCCCTAAGTTCATTTCTGCTATTGTGGTTTGCCGGGAGAGTCGGTCCTGAAATTTGAAGTATTTTGGGACACTTAGTCCCTAAATGAGAGCTTTAAAGATAGAAAATGGTCCGTAACCGGAACAGTGTTAAGACGATCTCGGAACGGAAATCCGATGGTTCCATTAGCTCCGTTGGGCGATTTCGGGGTTGGGAGCGCGTTCGGAATGTATTTTGGAGGTCCTTAGCTCAATTAGGCTTGAAATGCCGAAGGTAGAAATTTTGGCGAAATCCGAACGATAGGTGAGATTTTGATCCGGGGGTCAGAATGGAATTCCGACAATTTCTGTAGCTTCGTTATGTGATTTTGGATATGTTCGCAAATTTTCAGGTCATTCGGACGTCGTTTGGTTGGGATTTAGATCGGATGTGCAATTCGGAAAGTTTTAAGAAATTTAGGCTTGAATTCGATGTGAATTATGGGTTTTGATGTTGTTAGACGTGTTTTTATGATTGGAATAAGTTCGTATCGTGTTTTGGAGTATGTTGGTGGTTTTCGTTGGGGTCCCGGGGGCCTCGGGATGAATTCAAACCATCAAGCGGGCATTTGGAACTTGGAAATTCTGCAGAAAATGCAGCAGCAGTGTAGCAGACTTTAAGCCTTCGCGTTCACGTGGCAATGGCCGCGTTCGCGTAGGAATGGTAGGGCTAAGCATCGCGTTCGCGTCCCTTGAGTCGCGATCGCGTAGAAGGAAAAGAGGAAGCACCGCGTTCGCGTCCCAGGTGTCGCGTACGCGTAGAAGAAAAAGGTCGATTGGAAGGTTGTTCTTCGCGAACGCGTGGGAGTCGTCGCGTTCGCGTTGAGGAAGGGGAATTTGTGCTTCGCGGACGCGTGGGGAGTGTCGCGTTCGCGATGGGTAATTTTTGCAGGTCATCGCGAACGCGTGGGTTACTTCGCGTTCGCGTAGAAGAAGTTGGGCTGTTCATCGCGAACGCATGAAGAGTAATGCGAACGCGTAGAGTAATGGGGTCTGACAGTGAGTTTAATTACAGAACAGAACCAGTCACGGGTTTCATACCCCAAAATGCCATTTTTGAGTTCTAGAGAGAGAAACTCACGAGAATTGCTGGGAATTCATCGGGGATTCGTCGGAGGTAAGTTTTGTGGCTTAATTACATCATTTTAACATGAAATCCTTGGTTAAATTTCTGTAAATGGAAGATTAAAGGTGGGTTTGAGCCCTAGGCCTAAACTGAAGAAAAACACTGATTTGAGTGGGCAAAGGGAGTCCGATTTTGGTAAAATTTATATGCCTAGATTCGTATTGAGATAAGGAACCCGAATAAATAATTTTTGTGATTTTTTGATAAACGTACCGGAAGTTGGGTTTTGGCAACTTGTGGGTTTTGGTGAATTTTGAGTTAATTTGATTGGGTAATGCCCAATTGGCCTATTTTGATGTGATTCTATTGATTTTTATCAGATTCTACACTTGTGGAGGCCGACATTCGCGGTAAGAGAGTTGTTTCATAGCGGTTTTGTACCGGAGTTGAGGTAAGTGGCTTGTCTAACCTCGTGTGGGGGACTTTCACCCCTAGGATATTATATGATACTTTAAATGCCTTGTACGCGAGGTGACGGGCGTGTACATGCGCTGGTTGTTGAATACATACTTTACTTAAAATGTTCGATGAGTGATATTCCTGTTTTTAGCTGTAAAATTCGATATTCCTACCCGATAGCAGTTAGAAAAGCATGACTAGGTAGTATTTAACCTTCTAGTTGCCTAATTGTCTTGCTTGAGTTTTGTCACGACCCCAAATCCGGTCGTGATGGCGCCCAGCACATTGCTAAGCCAGCCTGACCAATCAATATAAACAACGGAGCTAGACGCTCTCTTTTAGCCCATTTAAGCATATTAAATCACGAAGCAATAGCGATACAAATAACGAAAACAGGGAACCAAGTCCCATAATACATCAACTCCCATAGACCAAGGGTCAAGAGTCATGAGCCTCTAAAGAACATAAGTGTATAAAGGTTTACAAGATACCAAGTGCGGAAAGAAAAGTCAATACAACATCAAAAGACAGTAGAAAGGAATATCGGGTCCTGCGGACTCTGCAGCTACCTCGAATATCCACAAACGTCGCCTCGCACAGCTACTGGATCACTGCTGAGAGGTACCTGGATCTGCACACAAGGTGCAGGGAGTAAAATGAGTACTGCCAGACTCAGTGGTAATAAACAAGAGTAAGACAGCGCAGATAAGAAATCCGCAATAAAGCACTATGTAAAGCTATGATCAGCTACCCTGTCATAGAATCAATCTCCACTGTACCTGTTCCAACAATTACCAATGAATAGCATAACAGCTAGCAGATGTAGCTAAATGCAATGCAATGCATGATATGAACGCTACGGCGCGTACCGACTCCAATTTTGGGTACCCGTGCTCACTGTGGGGGTTCAGACTCCGGAGGGGCTCCTACAGCCCAAGCACATCTCATAGAGATATTCCTGCGGCGTGCAGTCCGATCCAACATATATCTCGCTGCGGCGTGCAGCCCGATCCACTACTAGTCAGCTAATATGCGGATACAGCCTCGCAGGCTCAAAAGTAGTTTTTGAAAACTCTTTTTATCATTTTTCAGTTGGAAAACAGTAATATCAAGTTCCAGAGATTGGAATTAGCATAATAACAGAAATAGCTGCGGACTAGTAGTAAACTAGCATGTCTATGTGATAAGACAATGATAACGATCCTCGCGGGATCCAATAACTGGCTCACGGCCCACAAGTATACTCAACCGCCCAAGAAGGGGGTTCCTCGGCTCAAGAGTGGCCATTATCACAATATATATATACATATATGCAACCATCCGAGAAGGAGGTTCGACGGCTCTAGAATAGCCAATAATACAATATCAACAGGTTGGACTAATATATAGTCTCCAGTTCATGATCGACCCCGCACTCTCAAGAGTGTGCGTGTCTCGCCGCTATACAGCGTCACAAAGTGGTATACCGGGGTTTCGAACCCGCTGGTCATCACCCACATCTATTACTCACCTCAATACGGCGCGACGACTACTCCGCAATGCCCTTGCCACGAGAATCAAGCTCCGCACGTGTAGAATCTGATCAAATACAGTAAAAATACAACAATTTAGGCCAATGGGACGACACCCAATCAATACAACTCAATTTACATCAAAATTCCCAAAGTTGTCAAAACCCGAGCCCCGGGCCCACATTCCGAAAATTTACGAAATTCACATTTCCGGAACCCTCGTCTCAATACGAGTCTAAGCATATCAATTTTACCAAAATCGGACTCCATTTGCCCACTCAAATCCTTGTTTTTCTACAATTTAGGCCTAGGGTTAAAACCCACATTTAATCTCCCATTTACAGAGAATTAACCAAGGATTTCATGTTAAAATGATGTAATTAAGTCACAAAACTTACCTCCAACGAAACCCCGATGATTTCCCAGCAATCTCCCGTCAATTTCTCCTCTTGGAACTCAAAAATGGAGTTTTGGGTTAATGAACCCGTATGTGAAATGTTCTGTAATTAAACTCACTGCCAGAGCAATTTGCTCTACGCGTTCGCGACGCCTATCACGCGTCCGCGAAGCTCTGCCCAAAAATACCCTTCGCGAACGCGACACACCTTCACGCGTCCGCGAAGGCCAACTTCCCGGCTCCGGATTTTTACTCTACGCGAACGCGACGTGAAGCCACGCGTCCGCGATGCCTTACCTTTTCCTCTTGCGCGAACGCGATCCAACCCATCGCGAACGCGATGACCAACTGGCCCCAACCTACGCGAACGCGTCACTGCTCTCGCGAACGCGATGCCTTACTGACCTGGCCTTCACGAACGCGGGACCCTCCTTCGCGAACGCGAAGGCTTATTTTATGCCCAGTGATCTGCAATTTACAGCAGATCACTTCTTGCTTCCAAATGCCGGATGATGGTCCGGATTCACCCCGAGGCCCCGGGACCTCAACGAAAACCACCAACATACCCCAAAACACGATACGAACTTGTTCCAATCATAAAAACACCATCCTACACATCAAAATCACCAATTACACACGGATTCAAGCCTAATTTTCTTAAAACATTCCAAATTACACATTCAATCAAAAACCCGACCAAACGACGTCCGAATGACCTGAATTTTTGCAGGCATATCCAAAATCACCTAACGAAGCTATTGCCACTGTCGGAATCCCATTCCGACCCCCGGATCAAAATCTCGCCTACCGTTCGGATTTCGCCAAAATTCAACCTTAGCCAATTCAAGCCTATTTCTACACCGGGCCTCCAAATTCAATTCCGATTGTTCTCCTAAGTCATAAATGATCCCCCGGAACTAGTCAAATCATCAGAATCCGGTTCCGAGCACTCTAACTCAATAGTCAACTCTTGGTTGACTTTTCATATTCAAGCTTTCTTCAAACATGCTATTTGTTTCATTTTCAATCCAAATCACTCCTAATTCACCCGATATACTCTAATACTGTTTTAAAAGCATAATATATGCAAATGCAAGGTAACGGGGTGATAATTCCCGTAACGACGGGCCGGGTCGTTACATTCTCCCCAACTTAAACAAACGCTCGTCCGCGAGCGGGTTAAGAAACATACCCGGAGCATCAAATAAGTGTGGATATCTGCTCCGCATTTCCTGCTCGGTCTCCCAAGTTGCTTCCTCCACAGGACGACCTCTCCACTGCACTTTCACTGAAGCTATATCCTTAGATCTCAGCTTACGAACCTGTCGACCCAAAATGGCTATTGGTTCCACATCATAAGTCAAATCCTCATCTAGCTGTATCGTGCCGAAGTCCAACACATGAGACGGGTCTCCGACATACTTCCGGAGCATAGATACATGGAACACCGGGTGAACTCCCGACAAACCGGGTGGCAAAGCAAGCATATAAGCCACCTCCCCAACTTTCCTAAGCACCTCAAAAGGTCCAATAAACCTTGGGCTCAACTTCCCTTTCTTTCCAAACCTCATAACACCCTTCATAGGCGAAACTTTCAGCAACACCTTCTCACCTACCGAATAAGACACATCTCGGACCTTCCGGTCTGCATAACTCTTCTGACGCGACTGAGCTGTGCGAAGTCTCTCCTGAATCACCTTCACCTTATCTAAGGCATCTTGGACTATCTCATTAACCAAATATATTACTAATCATAATTGATTTCACATTAAACAAATAAAATGATACGAGTGATTCATTAACAAGATTTCAACTTTTACAACGCCCGACATAACACCTTATATATATAAGACTGGAGTCCCACAGTTTACATGTCTACAGAGCCTCTAGGATACAAAAGGGAAATACAATACTTGCCGGTAACAAGGCTCCGGCTATACCTTACAACCAAAATGAAATCCAAACCGAGTGGCATGAACCACACAAGGCCCCGAGGAAGAAAGGGGCTCACCAAGACGGGCAGTGGAAGGAGAAGAATACTACTGCCGACGAGCTGAAGTGCCTGCTACTGATCCACCTACAATCATGACACGAATGTAGCGCCCCCGGCAAAAAGGGACGTCAGTACACTTAAATTGTACTGGTATGTATGGACAAACTTTGTCCCAAGTAAACTCAAGCCATTAAATTACATCATCAATTAATTAAGCCAACCAACCATGTTTCCACATTTTCCTCATTTCAAATAATTCTCAACTCAAAGCACTTCCTACGATCAACCAATTTAACAATTACCAATCAATCACATAAAGCACAAGTAGTCAAACAAAGGGGCAATCAGTGCCCCACAGGTTGCAAACTCTCCTGCTGTCTCCTTTCACAATTTCACATTATTGATTTATGTATCAATTTTCAATAGCGATTTCGATCGCTTTCCATCCTTATTGCCCCCGACCACCCTTATTACCTCGGCCACCCTTATCACCCCAACCCACACCTTATTTCACCACGTTGCGGCGCGCAACACGACCCCGCCTTACACTTGAAAACACAACAATTTCAAACAGCAGATAAGGTACTACACACAATTTCAACAAGTTCAAATAAGCAACTTGCACATTGTTTCATGTTCTCAATTACTTCTCAAGCCAATATCACAACCAAGTTACAATGTTTCCACATTCAATAATATTCACACATGTATATTCAACAATTTTCCATAATTCAAGTGTTTCATCTCTTTCCACAATAAACCAATTCTCAAGTGTTTCGATTTCTTTTCCACAAGGTGCCATATAGGCCATCATAATCATTATTCACAAATTCTTTACCCAATTCAACTCTCATTTACCTTTCGGTTCATATTTCATACCACAACACTCATAGTTCAACAACAACTTTGAATATCCAACAACAACATCAATTAATCACATACAATTTCTCAAATCAACACATGCCAAACAATTTTACACATAAGGGCGATTTCACAAGAATCAAAATTAGCCATACATACCTGGTGATGATCTTTCTTCCTACTTTATGCTTACCCAAGATATCCTACTCTTGCCAACCTTGTTCTTGGAGACTCTTACTTCTACTCACTTCTTTTTACTAGAAATCAAGTTCAATAATCATGCATGAGTGTAAAAATTCTATTTTCAAAAGCTATTATATGCAAACCTCTCTTTACCCAATTAAAACTGAAAATCAAAGAAAATAATTAGGGGTTTTACCTTGAAAATATTGGGGAAGTTGAATCCCTGCCCTAGAATCCCTTGGAATTAAGTAGTTGGAACAATCTTTGAAGATGAAGAACTTCTCTCTCTAAAAACCCTCTCTTCTCTCTCTAATTTTGGTGAGGTGATATGATAAAATGAAGAAGAAAGGTGTTATATTAAAGAAGAGATCGGGTCAAAATGTTACAAAAATCTGGGCCGGGATCAAATATGCGGTCACTATGCGACCGCAGAATCAACATGCGGTCCGCATAGTGGCCGCAGAATGGCTCAAAAATTACGCAGGCTCGGGAACGATTTGCGGTCACTATGCGGACCGCATGTCGATTCTGCGGTCGCAAAAGTGCACCGCAGATTGACATGCGATCGCATATCGACCGCACATTGGACACAATTTTGGGCAACTCTCCGGAACGATTTGCGGTCACTATGCGGACCGCATATTGATTCTGCGGTCGCAAAAGTGCACCGCAGATTGACATTTTTCTGGAAAAATTTTATTCTACATTTTGAAACTTAAATCACTACCAAGGGTTCGAACCGCGGCTCGCAAGCTCGCCGCGAAGAATTCTACGCATTCCTAACACATCATTCGGACCATGACACCACATCTACTAGGTTTTATGCACAAAAATTTCACGGGGCCTTACACTTCCGGTCTGCATAACTCTTCTGACGCGACTGAGCTGTGCGAAGTCTCTCCTGAATCACCTTCACCTTATCTAAAGCATCTTGGACTAACTCTGTCCCTAACAACCTAGCCTCGCCGGGCTCGAACCAACCAACTGGAGACCTACACCGCCTCCCATATAAAGCTTCATACGGCGCCATCTGAATGCTGGACTGATAGCTATTATTATAAGCAAACTCCGCCAAAGGCAAATAATCAGCCCATGAACCACCAAAATCAATGACACAAGCACGCAACATGTCCTCCAATATCTGAATAGTACGCTCAGACTGCCCATCCGTCTGTGGATGAAATGCTGTGCTCAACTCTACCTGTGACCCCAACTCTCGCTGAAATGTCCTCCAGAACTGAGATGTGAACTGGGTACCTCTGTCCGATATAATGGAAATAGGAACTCCATGCAACCTCACTATCTCACGGATGAATATCTCCGCCAGCCGCTCCGAGGAATAAGTAGTACACACTGGGATGAAGTGAGCTGACTTAGTCAGTCTATCCACAATCACCCAAACTGAATCAAACTTCCTCGCTGTCCGAGGGAGTCCACTAACAAAGTCCATAGTTATTCTTTCCCACTTCCACTCCGAAATATCAATACGCTGGAATACACCACCAGGTCTCTGATGCTCATACTTGACCTGCTGACAGTTTAGACACCGAGCCACATGGCTCACAATATCTTTCTTCATCTTTCTCCACCAGTAATGCTGCTTCAAATCCTGGTACATCTTCGCGGCTCCCGGATGAATAGAATACCGCGAGCTATGGGCTTCCTCCAGTATCAATTCACGAAGGCCGTCAACATTGGGCACGCATATCCGGCCCCGCATCCGCAACACACCATCACTATCAATAGTGACATCCCTAGCATCATCATGCTGAACTCTGTCCTTAAGGACAAGTAAGTGTGGATCATCATACTGGCGCTCTCGAATACGATCATATAAAGAAGAACGAGCTACTACATAAGCCATCACCCGACCGGGCTCAGAAATATCCAGCCTTACCATCTGGTTAGCTAACGCCTGAACATCAACTGCTAGGGGTCTCTCCCCAACTGGAATATACGCCAAACTACCCATACTAATAGCCTTCCGGCTCAATGCATCAGCTACTACATTGGCTTTCCCGGGATGATACAAAATAGTAATATCATAGTCTTTAAGCAACTCAAGCCATCTCCGCTGCCTTAAATTTAGATCTTTCTGCTTAAACAAATGCTGAAGGCTGCGGTGGTCTGTATATACATCACAAGATACACCATATAGATAATGCCTCCAAATCTTCAAGTGCGTGAACTATGGCTGCTAGCTCCAAATCGTGTACATGGTAGTTCTTTTCATGATGCTTCAACTAGCGAGAAGCATAAGCAATAACTCTACCCTCTTGCATCAACACACAACCAATGCCAACTCCCGAGGCATCACAATACACAGTATAAGAATCTGAAGCTGACGTCAATATCAAGACCGGTGCCGTGGTCAATGCTGTCTTGAGCTTTTGAAAGCTCTCCTCACACTCCTCGGACCATATGAAAGGGACACCCTTCTGAGTCAATCTAGTCAAGGGTGAAGCAATAGAAGAGAATCCCTGAACGAATCGGCGATAATACCCCGCCAATCCTAGAAAGCTACGGATCTCAGTAACTGAGGTCGGTCTGGGCCAACTCTGCACTGCCTCGACCTTCCTCGGGTCTACCCGAATACCATCACAGGACACCACGTGCCCTAAGAATGCCACGGACTCAAGCCAGAACTCACATTTGGAGAACTTGGCATACAGCTTCTCCTCTCTCAATCTCTGTAACACAATACTCAAGTGCCGAGCATGCTCCTCCTGGCTACGAGAGTAGACAAGTATGTCATCAATGAATACGATCACAAATGAATCAAGATACGGCCCGAATACACTGTTCATCAGATGCATAAATGCTGCTGGGGCGTTGGTCAGCCCAAAAGACATCACAAGGAATTCATAGTGACCATATCCGGTCCGGAATGCAGTCTTCATAATGTCAGACTCTCTAATCTTCAGCTGATGGTAGCCCGAACGAAGATCAATCTTCGAGAACACCCTAGCTCCCTGGAGCTGATCAAACAAATCATCAATACGAGGCAGAGGATACTTATTCTTCACTGTTGCTTTGTTTAGCTGCCTATAGTCAATACACATCCTCATAGATCCGTCCTTCTTCTTAACAAACAGGACCGGTGCACCCCACGGCGACACACTCGGCCGAATAAACCCCTTATCTAGGAG